>JAXQQM020080032.1:0-172220 GCA_034641835.2 Pinus albicaulis | reverse complement strand
ACGTTGGCAGTATGCGATTCTATCAGTGGCGTAAGGGTCCTATTGCATTGACCGTAACATAGAGACATGCTCTACAACATTCGATAATTCTGGTGCAACGTATCTTGTTTAGGCAATGACTCCAATAATGCTGAGAAATGCCATACAACATTTTCTCTCTCTTGTGTGACGTCCCATATTGGGTAATGATTCCATTAGCATAGCAAAACATTGTTACGGTTTCTCCTTCTTGTGCTAACATCTCACACAGAGTAACGATTTCATTGTATCGACATTTGTAATGGAATGGAAATCGCGTTGATAAATAGTGAAGTTACAAAGGCAGTTGTGACTCATAGAGCTTGACCAATATAGATCGTTGTCTCTATGCTTATAATTGTTTGAAAATCAGAGTTGCGCACCAAGAGAAAAGGAAAGTGTGGATTTCATCACATATGAAGAGTCTATTGTTTTGAAACTAAGTATAATATAATTTTTGCTACACTAAATATTAAAGTGGGCATTTTATTTATACATCACTATATAAAATTTTGGCGGTTTTTAAGTTGAAACAATTTTATACTATAAAATTTGGGAGAATAATTTTTAGAAAAAATGGAAATTAACGAATCTTTTTTTTGGAAAAAACATGGAAAATTAGCCCACTTGCGAATATTAGACCCTAAAATTTTACATGGTTATAGCCACAAGAATTTATAGCTGCAAAGTATGCAAATTCTACTCTCCATCACTTGGCCATTATTCAAATTCATAGAAACAAAACAAAATATCTATACCAACTTACCGTTACTTACCAATTACTCTTGGAAGTCATGGTCACTTTTACGCAAGAAGTCCAATGGTTTGAGAATCTAACAACACGTAACTTGTAATCTATGATTGACATCTCCAACATAATCTCATTAGTTACAACATTTTCAAATACTTTTAACTATCACTCGATCATTCACAATTTCTAGTGATATTTTAACCACAATACTTCCACAAGTACTCTTAGAGCACCAACCCTCTAATCATTAAAATGATAAATCACTGCACCATATGCACATTGTCTTAGCTCTCGCTAAAGACATCCACATAAAACTTCTAAAAGTACTCTAAGATCACCTATCTCTCTAATAATAAAATAATAAATAACAACATCAAGTGCATCTTGTCTTAGCCCCTATTAAAGACATTCACAATATTGGTAATACAATAAAGGAACTACACTTCCAGTAATTCCTTTTCGAGCACTAGGCTCCTTTCTTGTCAATATGTAATTTTTTTTTTATAGAATCATATAGAAAATTCATTTTGAACGCAACACATAACTAATTATTTAACTTTTTATGTTATTAGAACCACAATGGCAAAATAATACTCCTCCCAACCAATAAGAATTATTTTCCAAAACCAAACTAAGCCATTTTCACATCTAGATAGTTATCTGACAAAGAACATACTAGGTCTAGTCTGGAATTCCACTGGCCAACCAGTTCAAGAATTCTAATGACCACACAAGGTCCAACACAAGATTTCTCTTGGAAGAGTCTTTCCTATTACTCTGATAGTGTCTTGTCTATGAGAAACTTTCGAGCTCCTCCAATAAGCTCCCATTAGGGGAATTTTGAGGTCTAAAATGGGACTCCTAAGAAAAATGTACAACCAAAATAAAATTTATAAAATTCAATAAGATTCAGATGATGATGTCAACCATAGGGGATGATTCACCATTTTTGGATTAAAAAAGTAGAAATAATACAAAATAATAAAATAATAAATCTACTTTTTTCAACTTATCTCCCTAACGTTTTACTCAAATTTAGAGGGGTATTACTCTGTGGATGAAAAATTTAATTCCTCATCCAATGAGTACTTGTGTTGCATACTTTCAATGGACCCTGACATACAAAAAATGAGAAATATAAGAAAAACATGATTGTATTCACGTTTTTCTTATATTTCTCATTTTTCGTGTAGCAGGGTCCATCAAAAGTATGCAACATGGGTGCTCCTTGGATGAGGAATCAAATTATGCATCCAACGAGTGTTTCCACTTGAAATTTGAGTAAACGCAAAAGGGAGATAAGTTGAAAAAGTAGCTTTTTATTTTTCCATGTAAAATTTGACGATGTAATCTAATCTTATTTTATTATTTCTGCTATTATTTTATAATTTCCTTAGGAGGCCCATTTTAGACCTCAAAATTTCCCTAATTAAAATCAACAAATTTGCCTCAGGATTTCTCCCCTCGCCATCTTGGCCAACTCTTTTCCATTACTAAGATCATCTATTTCTAGGGAGAGAAAATTAGGGCAGGAAATTTACATCAACCCATCCACGCAGGAAACCAAAATCAACCCAAGGTTTGTTGGCCTTTCATAAATTTCCACAAGTATCTGACACACGAAATTATCTTTTCGCACATTTTCCCACATTAATTACATAACTAACCATATGGACATTATCATTAATTTAAAAACAACATTTATGTACATCATGCATTCATACTTGACCCTCAGCATGGGTCCCAAAATATGTAAAATTAAATCAACAGGAAAATGTATCTAACATCTCATATCATGCAAGTGGTATTCATTTCAATTTTTCCCACCTCATATCCATTATGTAATTTAGAAAAACATTACCATATTTGGTATATAATAACATTATACTTTCTAATTGGCAGTTGCAAATCACATTGCAACGTTTTACCTTTCACAGGTCCTTATGTTTCCACTACGCTTGTTGGATAGTTGGCATTTTCTGAATGGTTACAAACACCTAGTATGCTACACTAATGTCAACTGGACTAGAATTAATTATAAAGGAAAAAAATGTTGGCTTTGGTGAGCATGTTGTTCAGGGGGAGTCCTATGGTCATGGTAGTGTTCTCTAGAGAATCGTCATAGTAGTAGGCTTAGTGGAGAAGCCATAAAAAGATTACTATGATTGTTGAGGAGTCCCATAATTTGGAGGAGATTATGTCTCAAGAGATCAACTCGATTTCTCCTGAAAGTGGCATAGTTGGAAATTTTCTAGGGAAGATCTTTCAAACGATATCTCCTGAAAGTGGCATAATTGGAAGGGGCTTGGTGTTGAAAATGAAGCAAGAAAGTCTCAATATTTATTTTTTCCTTAATTAAAATTGAGGAAATTCAAAATTCCACATCAGCAGGCAACTTGGAGGAGTTAATTGAGGTGACATGGTTCTTTTAGTCGGTTAAGAACATTGAATTTGAGTTAATGAGTTTAAGTTCAGTTTACTTGATTTGATTACTAAAATATAGGAGCATGACTTAGCTAATTCGATTTAAGGGTGTGAATTTCAGTTGTGTGTAGCGGCTTCCTAAATTTTAGGAGCCTAGGTTGAGTGAATTTTAGTTGTAGCAATTTAATTCAATTAAATTGAGTTATGGGCATCTAAACTAGTTCCAACTAGTGGAAGGTCAAGTTGTGGAAGTGGAACTTCAATCACACTCAGTGATCATCCATATAACTAATCAATCAACCTAAATTAGCTCTTGCATGTAGAGAATTCGAGTTCCCCAGATGTGGTGGATATTCCAAGGCAGTGTATAACTAACTATATAGCAGATTGAGTGTGTAGTTTATTGTATTGGTTAAGTGATCAATCCTAGGAATTGTGCAATAATTTTGGAGGAATTTCCTAATTAATAGGGGCCTAATTCCTCAAGGAAAAACCCAAGGAACAAGGAGCTTCAGAAGACTTAAAATTGGCTAAGTATTGGCCAAGATTAGTTAGTCAAACAAAGGATAGAAGATACAGGTGCAGGTTGAGCTCAAGCTTGAGCATAGGATATTGTATTCATTCAGATTCTTTGATTAACACAATACATATAGTAAGGGGTTTTGAGAAGCTGATATCCCTTGGAGAAATATCATTGTTCGTGTTTTGAATATTTATGAATGTTAACGATTTGTGTTCTCGATCGTGAATTTAATTCTGCAGATTAGTAGAGTAGCTTCTATTCTTGTCATTTAGAAAATTTCGTGAGAAATTTAGAATCTAAACATTAATTTCTACATAGTATCAGAGAAAGATTCACATTAGAACCAATCATTGAAGTCCTCATTTACAATGATAATTGAAGAAATAATGAGCTTTTAGGAGGTAGAGTTGGTGGAGCCCAATTTTAGGGCAGATCTAGAAGATCCTATGTGCAAACTTCTTAATGAAGCAAGAAGGTTGATAGTGGGAAGATTAGTGAGCCAATGTTTAGTGACACAAAAAAGGATTTGTGATTATTGATATTGGAATATTGATGGGGAGAGAGAATTCCCACAGGGAGATCGAGACTCAGAGGGAGTCTAGTTTCATAGGGAGCAACCCTATGGAATCTAGTACTTCAAGATTTGGGGAGATCACACTCATTATTGTAGTAGTTGTAGAAACAATGTGGAAGCAACAAAAGAGAAGTAGAAACAAAAATATCAGTATATCAAGCTTCACCATGCATGCAACCATACCTCTAGGAGTGAGGTGGGGCGATGTAGATACTTAGTATAGGAGTTGCAGAATTTGGGCAAGGTACATTGAGGTATTCTTCTCATGGATCATTAAATTACTACAGGGGCTCACAATATTCAGTAGAAGGAGTATCTATGTTAGTCATATACTAAGGAGTGGAGAGGAGTGTTGATATCAGAGAAGGAGGATCAGTAGCAGAGTAAACAACAACACAGTTTTCCTAGTAGACAGTTGCAGACACAATTGATTCAATATTTTTTATTGGATGCTTCTTAGTTGTAGATATTGCAGTAGAAACAACAATAAAGAAAATTATTTTATGCAATACATTCAATAGGTTTTGGATCGGGGTAGTTGTGAAACCCTTTCTTGCTGAGAGGGAGTGTTGAAAATGCAGCAAGAAAGTCTCAATTTTGATTTTTTCCTTAATTAAAATTGATGAAATTCAAAATTCCACATCAATAGACAACTTGGAGAAGTTTGTTATCACCCTAGTAATTCTTAGGTCGTGGGATTTTGGTTTAGTTAAAGAAAAATAGGGGTAACCAAGAACCTCTTTTGAAATTCAGGATCTAGCCTTCCTAAATTCCGGAGAGGGATCTCTCCTCAAGATTTAGCTTGAATTTTGTTATAAGATTTTAGGCTAGGTATGATTGGATAATTTGTTTGTTTTGAAAGTTTGGTGGGAATAAAATGTACTGCATGGTAAACCACAGAGGGATCTACTAGACCATTGGGCTATGGAGTCAACTTCTTGGTAAGCAGAGCTAGGAAATAAGGTCAAAAGAGAAAATGTACTAAGGGCAGGTGTTAGGACTCTATAATGTACCTTTTTGACCATACATTTTTCTATCATTCCACTCTTTTCCAGTCCATATTTAAAGCCTATATTATCACTTTCATCCATTATTCCAAAGGTATATAACATTATTCTCTTTACTATATGTTTAACTTGTTTTACATGTAATTTTACATTACTTTCATATTTAACCATTAATCGAAAATATATAGTTGCTGAAACAATTTGAAGACTGCAGTTAATTCATCATGATTGTTTGAACCATGTTGTTGAAACCGTTTGAAGACTAAAGTTAATCCATCAGGGTTGTCTGAAGACCGCGTTGCTGAAACAGTCAGGATAGTACACAAATCTCATTGCTGAAACAACCCGTGATTTGCGATTTTGAAGCAGTATTTCAGGCACGACAACAACAAGAAAAGATAAGTAAGGAAGTTGTTACACTGGCTGTAACATCTGCACCTTGAAGCCAGTACCATCGTAACCATTGTAACAACATTTTTCTATGGAAGAACAGAATGGTCCTATTTCAGTATAGAAGATCAGATTGGGTTAAAAATAGGATTTCTATAATGTAATCAATTGTAATAGATGTCTCCTCTTTAAAAAGAGGAGACATCAGCATTAGAGAACATTGGAGACTACGGGAGGTCTATCTTGAAACATAATTACAGAGAAGGAACGTGAATCCTTTGTAATATGTTACTTTCGACAGATTAATAAAAGCTTTTTCTGAGCATTTCATTCTAATTCCTTCTTATGGGGAATCTTATGAGAAGGAAAGGGCCCACCTTCTTCACAAGATTCACCCATTTATTTCCGTAGTTTGTTAACTGTTCTTTTCATTTATGCCTTGTTAAAATCTGTTTGATGAAATCATTTATGAAGTATTGGAACTCTGTTATCTATTGCTAAAACTCTGTTTCCATTACTTGTTGCATTGTTTTCATACAATTCATTCCTAGGTAATTGTGGATTATTTTAATTGGTAATATTGTTTACAGAATGAGTTTGTGAAAGCTTGGTAATCAGAAATAAGTGCTGGAGATTCCTACTTGAGGAATAGAGTCCTGTTCTTTGTTATATCATAATTGGTCTTTTCTTCTGCAGATTGATTTCCTTTC
Source organism: Pinus albicaulis (assembly GCA_034641835.2). NCBI lineage: Eukaryota > Viridiplantae > Streptophyta > Pinopsida > Pinales > Pinaceae > Pinus > Pinus albicaulis. The sequence continues at coordinate 165,823 of JAXQQM020080032.1, read as the reverse complement.
CTAGATTGTTATCTTTTTAATGTAATCCAAGATTCTTTTGGTGATTTTCTGCAATAGAAAGATTTCCTTTGCTATAACTCGAGTAGAACTTAAATTTATTTGAAACAAGCTGTGATTAGTGTAATTTTTACTACAACATTTCATTGCTTTTGAGATTGAGCATATATAGTGTGTGATTGCCTTTGAAATAAACATACTTCCGTGGGTTGACAATTTATGTAGCACTTGGTTGTTTAAATTAATAAGCAATTAAAGTGACCAACATTTTGGCGCCATTGCCGGGGAAGGAAATTATAGATTTCAAAAGCATTGATGTTTTTCTTTCAGATGTGCAGACTGCATGAGAGGACGCGGAGCCCCCAAGAAAATTAACCCTACAGGTGGCAAGGGAAAAGGAAGGGGAGGAAAAAATACCTTTATTGACGAGATCGTATCAAAATATGAATCTTCTCAGAGGTTAAGCTCTCGAAGGCCCAAGCCTCAACACTCTCCCTAATCGAACTACGAAACAGAAGAAATTGTGAGCCCTGAAAACATTGAAGAGCCAGTAGAAAACATTGAGGAGCCAGTAGAAAACATTGAGGATCGAGCAAGCGTAGTAGGAGATCAAGCAATGGAAGGGAACAATGATGAATTCTTTGGAGGAGGACCAGTAGATCCTGAAGGAGGAGGAAAAGATGAGAATTCTCTCTCTACCTTGGGGATTCCTATTAGTGATATCCCTAGAGGAGCAACCCCCATGAAGAATATCCCACTTTCAGCTTTACCTAAATTTCATGGTTTATCTTCTGAAGATCCTGATGAGTTTCTTTTCGAGTTTGATATATTATGCAGAAGTTATGATTATGTTACTATTGCTAAAAAACTGAAGCTATTTCCAGCAACATTAAAAGGAAATGCATTAAGGTGGTTCATGAGTCTTGGAGGCCATGTAATCACAACATGGGAACATACGAAACAAAAGTTTCTACTTAAATATCAAGACTACTGCCGGACAAGAGAGAAAAGAGAGGAACTATTTAAGAAGGTACAAAAGGAGGACGAGAATCTAGAGGACTTTGTGGAAAGACTACAATACAACCTGCAGAGATCCAATCATCCCGATGTAAGTAAAGATATTCTTAAAACAATATTACTGAAAGGGGTGAGGGATGACTATTTATATATGCTAAATATGCTTGGTAAAGGGGACATATCTAAAGAATCATATGATGAAATTGTTAACCTCTGTAAAAGATGTTCAAGAGGAGCTGCAAGGAATGGATCAAATAGCAGGGATACCACATATTCAAGAGTTCAGAAATCAGCCAGTGGAGGAGCAACAAGAGCCGAAATAGGTAATTTACTTGAGGAATTTAAAACTGAAATGTTAAGTTCTTTTGCTTCACAGATTGACACCTTGCAAGTTAAGAAGAAACAGGCCGAAGCAGAAGCAGCTTTGGTTGTCTTTTGCCCCAAATGCAGAGATAAACACCCACTAAGGGAATGTGCATTGGACAAGATACCAATTTGCACCCTTTGTGAGAAGGTTCATGAAACGCAACAATGCCCTTCTTTACCAGGAATAAAAGCAGCATTGCAACCAACCGAAGAAGAAGCTGAAGCGGTCTATCTGTTGACACAGAGAAGGAAATGGCAACCGCAAGGACAAGGTATGAACTCTAATATGCCATTTACATCTTCTAATCATTGGAACAATTATCCTTCTTTTAGTGAAACAAATTACCCTCCCTTTAATCAAATTCAATACCCACCCTTCAATCAAATGAATTACCCACCCATGCAACAAACAAACCCTCCCTTTGTAGACCCAGAAATGTGGACTCCTTGGCCTCCACAACAACAATCTTACTTTAACCAATGGAATCCAAATTGGAGGGGTCAACAACTCCCGTTTCCAAATCAATTTCCTCAACTTCAGCAACCACTTCCTCTACCATCAGGTGCTCCACCAAATGATCAAATGATGAGACCCCAGCTACCTATACAAACAAATCCTAGCCCCAATAGTAAAGCTGTGCAAGTGATTGATATTCAGAACCAGCCTATACTTCTTGTTTTCCCTGCACAATGTAATGACATTCATTTACGATCTGGAAAAATAGTTGAATCCATTATTGATGATGTTACCTTTTCTGATTTTGATAAAGAAGAGACTGAAAAACGTGATTCACATAAAGAGGTACAACCATCCTTTAATAAGAGTACTGAAATAGTAGAACCACCATTCCCTGAGCGTTTAGTTTTAACTAGAACACCTGAGCCACCTGCCCTTAATCTTCTAGGAGAATTACAGAATCTGTATGTTAAAATTCCACTTTTACAAGCACTAAGAGATGTACCAATTTATGCTAGAACTATGAGATATATTTGTGTCAAGAAACCCGGTAGGAAAGCTAAAGATCCCCTTACAATTCATGTTATGGGTGATCTATCTGCATTAATGTCCAGTAAAACTCCCCCAGTTAAATATGGTGATCCCGGCCATCCTACTATCACAGTGAAAATTGGAAAAACAATAATCCCTCAAGTTCTGGTAGATTTAGGTGCTGCTATAAATATTATGACTCTTGAAACTTCACAACTCTTACAGCTGAAGAACAAAATCAGAGATACACCAACCATTCTAGAGTTAGCTGACCATTCTACAATCAAACCAGAAGGAGTTATTAAAGACCTAGTTATCTCAGTTGAATCCTGGAATTACCCAATTGACTTTGTGGTGTTACAGACTAAAACAAAGTTGGGGGGACATCCTCTAATTCTGGGGAGGCCCTGGCTAGCCACAACTGATGCCTTTATCAGTTGTAGATCAGGTTCAATGACAATTTCCAATGGATATGAAACTAAGCAGCTTACTTTATACCCTCACGCTACACCCATGATTAATAATGATAATTATGTATGGATGGACTATGATGATCATGTTATTCAACCTATTTTGACTATCGGACAATCTTTAAGCCTTAAAGATACCACTGAGGATGAAGTAATTAATAATTTTATTTGTGAACCCTCCTCTGTGACTCCTGAAACACATAGTCATCTGGCTGCACTTTTGAAATCAGATACCCAAGAAAAGCTTAAACTTGAAGATCTTCCTCAAACATCAACCACCATCTCTTCTAAAAGTATAACAGTAGAAATTGAACCTGGCAAAACACTGAACATAAACCCCGACTTGACAGTTACTGAAACACAACAATTAATGAAGTTACTGCTCGAAAATAAGGAAGCATTCGCATGGGACTATATAGATATGAAGGGAATCTCTCCTGAATTATGTACTCACCATATCTATATCAAGGAAGGTTGTCAACCAGTCTGTCAACCCCAACGATGAATGAACCCTAATTTAAGAGAAATTGTCAAAGAGGAACTTCAAAAATTGCTTAATGCAGGGTTTATATATCCTATCTCTGACAGTGAATGGGTTTCCCCATTGGTAATAGTTCCTAAGAAAAACGGGAAATGGAGAGTGTGTGTAGATTATAGAGCCTTAAATAAAGCCACTCAAAAGGATCACTTTCCTTTACCGTTCATTGATCAAGTGTTGGATAGTTTGTCAGGGAAGAAATTCTTCTCCTTTTTAGATGGGTTTAGTGGGTATAACCAAATCAGAATTGCACCCCAAGACCAAGATAAGACCACTTTTACTAGTCCTTGGGGAACTTTTTCCTATAGAGTTCTCCCATTTGGACTATGTAATGCACCAGCAACCTTTCAAAGAGAAGTTATAGGAATATTTTTTGATATGCTCAATGACTCTATGGAAATATTTATGGATGACTTTACCCCTTATTGTGTGTCTTTTGAAGATGCATTACAGAACCTTGAGAAAGTACTTAAACGATGTATACAAGCTCACCTCTCCTTAAGCACCGAAAAATGTCATATGATGATGAGTGAAGGAGTAGTGCTTGGACATTTTATTTCATCTCAAGGAATTCAGGTGGATCCATCCAAAACACAAGTCACTCAGAACCTTCTATTCCTAAAACACAAACAAAAGTGAGAAGCTTCTTAGGACATGCAGGATATTACAGGAGATTTATTAAAAAAAATTCCAAAATAGCTTCTCCTTTGTTTGTGTTACTCATGAAAAATGTTGAATTCAAGTGGACTAATATTTGCTAGGAGGCCTTTGTAGAACTCAAACATAAGTTATCCACAACTCCTATTTTAAGGGGACCTGATTGGGCACCTCCCTTTTGATATATCTTCTGATGCTTCAGATACTGCAATTGGAGCTGTCTTGGGACAAGAGGAAAACCATCTTCCTTATGCTATATACTTTATTAGTAAGAATATGACTCCTGTTGAGCTTAATTATACATTTACCGAAAAGGAATTTTTAGCAGTCATTTATGCGATTAATAAATTTCGACATTAAATTACTGGTTACTCTACTTTTTTCCATACTGGCCATGCGGCTATCAACTATTTAATGAACAAATTTGTCACAGATGCTCGAGTCAATAGATGGTTATTGTTATTACAAGAGTTTGATATTACAATTGTAGATCGACCAGGTAAAGAAAATGTTGTTGCTGATTTCCTTTCTCGGTTAAAAGCTGATGATAATACTCCAGTGGATGATTCCTTTCCTGATGAATATTTATTTGCAGTTTCTGCTCACTCACCATGGTATGCAGACATTGCCAATTATCTAGTTGCATGGAAGTTACCATCACACCTATCACATTGAGAGAAAAGAAAAATCATTCAACAAATTTCTCGGTATAGTTGGATAAGTGGGTGTATTTTCTATACAGGACTTGATCATGAAATCCGAAGATGCATTAGAGAAGATGAGGTGTATGATATACTAAAATCTTGTCATGATGACCCTTGCAGAGGGAATTTTTCTGATAAGAGAACGACACATAAAATTCTTAGGATGGGTTATTATTGGCCCTCACTCTTTAAGGATGCAAAGAAATATGTTCGGGCTTGTGATAGCTGTCAAAGAATGGGTCAACCTAATCATAGAGATGAAATGCCATTAAACCCCCAGGTAATACTTGAACCATTTGAAATATGGGCCTTAGATTTTATAGGACCCATTAATCCTCCATCCAACCAAAGAGTTTATATATTAGTCTGCACAGATTATATGACTAAATGGGTGGAGGCCAAAGCACTTCTTAGAGCTAATGAAGAAGTTGTCCTAGCTTTCCTATTTGAAGAAATATTTGTTAGATTTGGAGTCCCTAGAGAGCTAGTTACAGATGGAGGACCTCCTTTCACTTCTCATGGTTTCAAAGCCACCCTTTAGAAATATCACATTCATCATAGAATGACTACACCATATGGCCCCCAAGCCAATGGGCAGGTGGAGAGTACAAACAAAGTAATAGAAGCCATTCTAACCAAAACAGTGAAGGATAACCAGAAGGATTGGTCTCAAAGGCTCCCTGAAGCGCTATGGGCTTATAGAACTACCTGGAGAAATACTACAGGATTTTCTCCCTATGAATTGGTTTATGGTAAAAGTGTTGTTTTTCCTGTGGAATTTGAAATTAAAACCTTAAGGACTGCTTTAGCTGTTAACCTTGATTTGACTGATGCATAGGCAGCTAGCTTGCAACAACTTCATGAATTTGATGAAAAAATATTAGATGCCATTCATCAGACAACTATGATCCAACAACAAAGAACAAAGTGGCATGATAAACTCATCAAGCATAAGAAGTTCCAGAAAGGTAATTGGGCTTTCTTGTATGATTCTCGGTTTGAAAATTTTCAAGGGAAACTACGTACAAGATGGCTAGGACCTTACGAAATAGATACTGTTTTTCCCAATGGAACAGTAAGGCTCTTAACAATTGATGACTCTAAAACACCACTATTAGTAAATGGTCATCGACTTCGTCTGTACCAGCACCCTATTTCCAAAGAAGATTTTAAGGCCACTTGCATGGCAGATGCACATTATCTCTTTTTAGGGGAGCCTTTTGCTCCTCACTGCATTTGATTTTTCTGCATTGTATTTTTAGTATTAGATTAGATTTCTTAAACTAATAATCCCTATCAAGGGCTGGCATGTTACAATTGATTATTTTGCAGATTCTTGACTAAGGAAAGGCTTACCAAGGAAGGAAAATTTCACCACAAGCAGATCTAAGCTTCATTTTGAGAAGCATTGCTCCCCTCACTTCAACCCATTTATAGCTCATTTCCGTATCTCCTAGTAACATTCCATCATTCATTCCCTTCATTCCTTTTTCCTTTTCATGTCATTTTTTCTATTTTTTGCATTGCTGAAACACCATTATTCAACAAATATCTTCCCCATTTTTCATATTGCTGAAACACCATTCCTTAGCAAATATTTTCTCCATTTTCCCACTGCTAAAACATCACTCCTCAGCAACACTTTCCCTATTTTTCCACTGCTGAAACACCACTTTTTAGCAGCATTTCATCCACTTTTCCCGTTGCTAAAACACCATTTCTTTCTCCAAAGACATGACTATGCAACATTTTCTGTCATGAAACCATTTTCTTCAGTTCGTTCATTTCCACTTCTCCTCTTTCTTATGCTACTCCTGTCCTTTCACTGTCTTCTCCTATGATAAAACAGATCTCTAATATAATCTCCCTCATGTTTCAAAAAGCTTCTAAAGTTCTTCCATGACTATTGAGCCTTTATAAGCAAGCACTATATTTTTCGAACTACAAATTAAAGGTAAACATGAGGTATGTAAATTTTATATGTAAGTACAATTAAACTATGGTTCAAAGAGAAGATTTAGTTATTATGACCACAATCCCCACATACTTAAAGTTATCATTTCAATCGTAGTTGGGGGGAATATCGAAATTATATGCCATCATTTCACAACATGTCAATTATCGTCATATTTCTTACCCATTACCTTGCTTCTTCACCGTTATTCCATGTTCTCATTTGCAAAATTTACTCTGTTCGAAGTGCGGTAACTTGGCTTTTGACTGTGCATTTTACCAAAGGTGGTTAACTATGGGAAGACCTGCTATTCGCCACGAGCCTGGCTCCATAGCTCTGCTTGAACTATGCCCAGATGTGTATTAGATTTTTCAGCAGGCAGGCTGGGTAGGATATTTTTAGAGGCTTCAAGAGTTTGATCCACAACAGGTCCTTGAATTTGCACAAAATCTTCAAGAAGATCATTCTACTATCCAGGGAGTTCAAATTCTAGTCTCAAAGGGTGACATAGCATAGGTTTCAGGTCTGCCGGTCACTGGCACTCGATGGTTTAGTCGAAAGCATATCATTTTGAATGCACAACAAGATTTTCTTCTGCTAGGAGAACAAGTCGAGCTAAAAGGCTGGGGTGTCCGACTTCACTCATTACCGCCTCCTTGGCTGACAGTAGCTGAATTCGTCAAACATTACCTCACTTGTGAAGGTCGCTATCAGGTACTCTATCAGCATGATTTTGTCTTGTTGAATCATTTACGACATGGTTGAGTGTTAAATATTCCTTGTTATTTACTTGGGTGTATTAGAAATATGTCACATTATTACAGACAAGTAAAATTCCCACTCCTTTCCCTCACCCATCACTATCTTGTTCAACTACTGATTCAGAGGGATTTTTCTCAACAAAACCCTCCTCTAAACAATCCACCCCTAGAACCTGAGCAAGCTGCTAAAATTTCTCAACAAGTTGCTGAAAATCCTCAAGAAATTCCTGAAAATCCCCACGAGCAGCAATCAGAGGACATCCCCGACCCTCCACCAATTCCATCCACAGAACCAACTAATCCAATTAACCTTTCTTCAAGTCTATCCCACCACTTAGCAGAATCATCTGATCCTACTGTCCATATTCCCAGTGATGACTCTCGGGCCAATACACCACCATCCTCCTCTATTCGTAAAAGGAAAAGGCGAATCACAACCGTCTCTCTACCAAAAAGACAAATAAGGGCCACAACTAAAGCAGCTACCTCCTCTGATGGCCCTTCTCCTCAGGAAAAACCCTCTCATAAAAGGAAAAAGAAAACTACTACTTTTTTTGCCTTCTTACCTAGGAGACAAATGAGGACGTCTACTGAAGCAACAACCATTCCTACTACCCCTGATCCCACAACCATTTTGTTAAAACTCCACACACCACCACCCTCCCAAACCCTGAAATTATTACTTGTCTCACCCAATGGCACTGAAACACAAGAACCAGATGCCCAGGGTAATGTGACATTATTTTCTACAGAACAAGTAGCTGTCACACAAGAACCAGCTACTCAGACAGTAGATGTCCTACAAGAACCAGCTACTCAGTTAGTAGCTGAAACACAAGAACCAACTGCCAATGTACAAGAACTAGACACCCAGGATGCTACTTATTCAGTAGCTACCACAAAGGAACCAACTCTAGCTGTCACACAAGAACCAACTAAAGCTGAAACACAACAACCAGTTCCTGAGATTGCCACTGATACACAAAGCCCAGTCACTTTGGCTTCCCTTTTACAAGAGAATGAGTTTCTAAGATCAGAATTGGAAACCTATAATCAAGCATTGGCGACAGCAAAGGAATACTATGACAAGGAGCTCAATTTTTATACCCTGGCCCATACAACATCCATGGCAAACAAACACACAGAAAATGATCCATATAAGGAATATATGTGCAGCCAATGTGGAAACATTTATCAACAAGCAGGATATAAGATAGTTCAAGTCCCAATGCTGGGAGCATCTACATCTTCTGCAGTAAAAAAGTAATACCCTACTGTTACACAAGAACCAGTAGGGCCTTCCAAAATTTCAGAAAAAGAAGTTAATTTACAAGTACCCCAACTTACTGTAACTGTTAAATCTGAAGTTCCTGTTGTTATTTATACTCTGACTATACCTTGGCCTACCACTTCAATACTGAAACACAAACTGAACCATGGAATGAGCAGCAAATAATGAATAAATGGAAGATATTAAATTGCCATTTCGCAAGATAAAATCTTGCAGCAGCACAAACTAGTATGGCAGAATCATATATATTCAAACTGGGAGATCTTGGAGCAAACACTCCATGAATCTAGGGCTCATAAGAAGAAGAATAAAGAGATAAAAGACAAACTTCTCCTAATGTTTGAACTGGTACAAAAATTACTAGCTACTAGGAAACCATCTCTAAATTACTCTCTATTCCTCTCAGAACATCTTGTTTACTTTCAGTTGAAAGCAATCAAAGAAGGAAGACCCCATGAGGTGATTACATCCGAACAGTTTGTGAAAACATTTGCAGAAGCCTCCACCAGTGATCAGCACTTATTATGTGAGTTGTACCTTCAAAATGAAGCCATCCCTGAAAAAAGAAGGTTTAATCTTAACCCTCTTGTTGGCAACATTCAGATCAGGGCATTTGCTTCTTTCCTTTCTAATCAGATTACATGGCAGATTGTTTTTCTTGCAACCAAGCATATTGAAGACAATCTTCTTCTCTGGATAAGGCCAGAACTAGAGAACCTTGCCATCTTTGTGGTAGAGTATTATCAATTTTTGAAGAAACCAGGGATGACTAAACATATACGGAAATTACAGGCTTCAATACTTCAGGATAGCCAACATTTTATTCAGGCCAAAGAAACTGCTACTTTAAGAGCAAATAATATGTTTTGGAAAAAATATTCTAAGGAAAAGCAGGAGTAAAATCCTTCCAGTGCGACTAATCTCAAAACCGCATTCTCTAGAGTACCCAATTACATCATATGTGTTCAGCAATGCACTGAAAAGTGGATAGGGTACCACTTTCATTTTCCTATTTTATGGATGCCAGTAGAGGAATACCATGCTCATCATAGGTTGGCCAACAAGGATGAAGCAGTAGATTGGAAAAGATTGCAAAATTCGCAAGGGTTCAGAGCCTTAACAGACAGTACCTTCCATAGCTACTGCCTAAGTAACTTGCATGCCAAAAGCCAGTATCCGAACTTTGATTCAAATTAAATTTGCCTGAGGACATGCAACCTTTTTAGTTGGGGGGGATGTTAGGACTCTATAATGTACCTTTTTGACCATACATTTTGATATCATTCCACTCTTTTCCAGTCCATATTTAAAGACTATACTATCACTTTCATCCATTCTTCCAAAGGTATATAACATTCTTCTCTTTACTATATGTTTAACTTGTTTTACATGTAATTTTACATTACTTTCATATTTAACCATTAATCGAAAATATATATCACTACAAGAAAAAATGACATTGGTGAGGGGCGAAAAATGTCACCATAAGCTCATTGGTGAGGGTCAAAAGAGCCTTCGTCACCAAAAACTGAACGTCACCAAAGGATCAATTTCAGAAACAAAGAACAAAACAGTGACACGTGGCAAGTCGTACAAGTTCGCTCTACTGAACCAGTCCAAAATTAGGTCATTGTGGGAGATTGGACACAAATTTGTCTTGAAGAATCCAAATCAGGTCAGACCTGTGGCATTTGAAAGACGCTTCATAGGGCTACTACAGGGCGGGATTTCAGATATCGAAGATTTTCAATTACAGAGATAATTGAATTTCAATATCGATCTCCTAAAAGCTAGTAAAAGGTGTGTATTTTTTTTCCGAATTGCATAAGTCTTGTTTGAAGAATCAAGTTGAATTGATTCCAAGGGAATAGTGTAGAATATATATCATTATTGTATTCTAAAATGGCCCCTAAAAAGAATTCAACACCTATTAAGCCTTCAGAAGGCTCTACTATGACTCATGAAGATGAAGAATGGCAACATGACATATCAAAATTACAAGAGCAAATTTCGCTCTCGCAAAGAACAACAAAAAATGAAATGGAAGTTTTGAAGAAAGGCGTGGAAACTAAGATGGATGGTTTGAAGAAAGGCGTGGAAGCTAAGATGGTTGGGTTGGAAGCTAAGATGGATGGCATGGAAGTGGGCATGGAAGCTAAGATGGATGACATGAAAGACAACATAGAAAACATGAAGAATGATCTAAAAGCATACATGGAAGGCTTGATGACAAGCTTAAAACTAGAAATGATTCCTAATGGCGGAAATATAGGAGAAGAACCTCCTGATGAGAACAAAATAAATGTTAATCATGATTCCATAAACTCCAATGTTGGCGGGAAGAACCACCATATTCCAAAAATGGATATGAGGAAGTTTGATGGAAAGGATCCTGTAACATGGATACTACAGATGGAGCAATATTTTGATCTCCATAACGTGCAAAACACACAAAGGTACGCATTGCAACTTTACATTTAGAACAAAATACATTTGTATGGTATCGATGGCTTTGCTCCCGTAAAAAAATTGTCACTTGGTCAATTTTTACGGAGGAAATGATAGCACATTATGAGGATACAAAGAGCAACACCTTCTTTTCCCAATTGATAAATCTCAAACAAAAGGGTTTAGTGGGGCAGCACATTGAGGACTTCCAAAAATTGAGTATAAGGGTAACTGATATTTCAGAGGACCACGGGATTGATCTCTTCTTAGGCAGTTTAAAGGATAACATTCAACATGAAGTTCGTGTTCTGGAACCTGATTCATTAGAGAAGGCATTCAGGTTGGCAAGAAAAGTTGAATGTAAAATTATGGCAACAGGGAAGTCTACTACTCAATTCTATAAAGAAGGAAGTGTGGCTACATCTAGATTTCCACAACCTACAAGGTTGACACCACAACAATTGGAAGAAAAAAGAGCAAAAGGGCTTTGCTACAGTTGTGATAGCAAATACACTAAAGGTCATAAGTGTCCTGAGAAGAAATTATTTTACATAGATTGTGAAGAAGAAGAAGAAAATGAACAAGAAGAGGATATACACCAGGAACCACCCCTAGAAGAGGAAGAAATGAATCCGACCATATCGTGTAATGCACTGGCAGGAATTACCACTCCTCAAACTCTCAAGATAGAAGGACATATAAAGAAGAAAATGGTAATAGTGTTGATTGATTCAGGTAGCACCCATAATTTTATTCATTATACGGTAGCCAAGGAATTAAATTGTTTCCTATACCCAGCACCAGAATGTCAAGTGATGGTTGCAAATGGAGGAACTATAAATTGCTCTGGAAAATGCCATAATATCAAGCTAACCATGGGGGAATATGTATTGACTAGTCCAATGCTTGCCATTCCTATGGAAGGTGCTGATGTTGTACTAGGAGTACAATGGTTACAATCTTTGGGGACGGTAGCTTTTAATTTTCAAGAACTTTTCTTGAAATTTTTTTCAGAAGGAAAGGAAGTCGAATTACGGGATATTGAAGGGAAGCCAGGAAGGATAATAAGCTCTAATGTCATGACAAAGCTTCTAAAGAAAGAACAACGAGGCGTAATTGCACAATTATGCTCACTAGAAGTTCCGACATCAAAATCATCTATTTCTGCAGATCTCCAGCAAGTCTTGGACAATCATTCCAAGGTGTTTGAAACTCCCAAGGACTCCCACCTATTCATGATCATGATCATGCTATTCATTTGATTCTAGGAAGTGTTCCTCCAAACATCAGGCCTTATAGATATCCTTACTTCCAAAAAAGCGAAATTGAACGTATGATTGCAGAAATGTTAGAGGCGGGTATAATTCAACCTAGTCAAAGTTCTTTCTCTGCTCCTGTAGTATTGGTACACAAGAAGGATGGATCATGGCGCATGTGTCCGGATTATAGGGAGCTCAATAAGCTCACCATTAAAGATAAATTTCCCATTCTGTGATTGATGAATTATTGGATGAATTACATGGAGCAATTTATTTTACCAAGTTGGATCTTCGTTCAGGATATCATCAAATTAGAATGAAGACTGAAGATATTCCAAAAATAGCATTTCGAACTCATGAGGGTCATTATGAATTTTTGGTCATGCCTTTTGGCCTTACCAATGCACCTTCTACATTTCAAGGGTTGATGAATTCATTTTCAAACCCTTCCTTAGAAAATTTGTGCTAGTATTTTTTGATGATATACTAATCTACAGCAGGTCTTGGAAGGATCATGTTGAACATGTTGACAGGGTGCTCAAACTATTGCGGGAGAAACAATTATATGCAAAAACATCCAAATGTTTCTTTGGAGTACAAGAGGTGGAATATCTGGGTCATATTGTATCTCACGAGGGTGTTAAAGTAGACCCTAACAAAAATAAAGCCATTAAGGAATGGAAAGTCCCCACAACCATAAAGCAGTTGCGAGGATTTCTCGGGTTAACAGGGTATTATCGCAAGTTTGTTAAGAATTATGGGAGAATAGCAGCACCTCTAACAACATTATTGAAGAAAGATGCATTTTCATGGACTCCTGAAGCAACTAAGGCCTTTGAACGTCTTAAAGAGCCAATGTGCCTAGCACCGGTCTTAGCTACACCAGACTTCACAAAAACCTTTATTGTGGAATGTGATGCCTCAGGAAATGGAATTGGTGCAGTTTTAATGCAGGAAGGAAGACCCATTGCTTTTGAAAGTCGTCCAATCAAAGGAAAGTACTTACAGAAACCTATTTATGAGAAGGAAATGTTAGCAATACTACATGCACTAAAGAAATGGCGAACTTACCTAATGGGAAGACACTTCAAGGTAAGAACTGATCATGATAGTCTTAAACACTTTTTGGAACAAAGACTATCGTCAGAAGAACAGCAAAAATGGGTCACAAAGATGTTGGGTTACGACTTTTAAATAATCTACAAAAAAGGAAAGTTGAAATGTTGTTGCGAGGATGCACTCTCAAGAAAGAATGAAGAGGTGGAAGCATTGCTTTGTGCCATTTCTATTATCCAACGGATTGGATAAACTGAAGCAAGAGATGAATGGAAGAAGGACAAAGATGTATGGATACTCATTCAAAAGTTGCGGCAAGATCTGGTACATCGATACATTTAGTTGGAAAAATGATTCCTTATGGTACAAAGATCGCTTATATCTTTTGTAAATTCCCAACTAAAACAAAAAATTCTTCGGAATTGCACACTTCTCCTTTAGGGGAGGACACTCGAGTTTTAAAAACTTACCACGGGGTGAAGAATTTATTTGGGATGGCCTTTAAATCTGATATTCGAAAGTTTGTGGGCGAATGTTTGGTTTACGTGAGAATAAAGTGGAAACAATTAAGACCCCGGACTTCTACAACCTTTATCCATTCCAAGTCAACGTTGGGAGGAGATTTCAATGGATTTTATCACGGGTTTGCAGTCCGAAGGAAAGAGTGTCATCATGGTGGTAGTTGATAGGCTTACCAAGTATGCACACTTTTGTGCATTATCTCATCCGCTTTAAAGCAAGTATAGTTGCTACTACATTTATGGACAGTAATTCAAAATCTACATGGAAGCCCAAGGGAGGGTTATTTTGTGAGCGAGCAGATCCCATTTTACCGGAAATTTTTGGACGGAAGTGTTTTCTTGTTTGCGGTACTCACTAGCTCATAGCTCATCTTATCATCCTCAATACGATGGTCAAGGCGAGGATAGCACAAATGTTTGGAAGGATATCTTCAGTTGTTTGTATCCTGAGCAAACAAACACAATGGGTCAAGTGGTTACCTCTATCTTGAATGCAGTGTATACACTTCCTTCCATGCGCATAGAAGCCAAAGAAATAGTACCATTTGGTGGCACTTTATGGATATCATCCACCATCCATCACATCATCTTTAAGGGAAAATTCGAAGGTTCGAGCGGTGGTGAAGATCACCGCGAGCATTAGCAAGAAGTTCTCCAACTCTTAAAGGATAACTCGAATTTGGCACAAAATCGAACGAAACAACGAAATGAGATCAACATCGTAGCGAGAGAAGTTTTGATGTAGGAGATTCCTGGGCATGTTTACGGCTACAACCATACAAACAAATGTCCCTCAAAGCGAAGCAAAGAAGGATATTAAATTATAGCAGAGTACTATGGTCCTTACAAGGTGTTGCAAAGATTTGGCACTATGGCATACAAATTGGAGCTCGCTCTCTTCGCGAGTGCATCCGAGTTTTCTTTCCATGTTTCATGCTTAAAGAGAGGTTATAGGTGAAGATCTTCCGGCTGGACGGGATTGCAGTAACTTGATGGGGAAGGGAAAATCATATTGGAACTCCGAAGCCGGAGCCATGGAAAAAGAACTTCCGACAACTACGGAATCGATCAATTTCTAGAGTATCTCATCAAGTGGAAGAACCTACCACCTGAAGATTCTACATGGGAGGAGTGAGAATTTTTATACGAAGCACCCGGAGCGTACTCAAATGTTGAGGACAACACTGAAGGAGAGAGGGGCATGTTCGATCCCTATGTCACTGAGTATGGCCCCTTATTATTGTTAGTGTAAACTCCCTTATTGTTATTATTGTGCCCTTGTAACCCCCATTTTGTTATTATTGTAGCCCTTAAATTATTATTGTTAGGTCGGCTAGGATTACATTGTGGCCCACCAGGATTGCATTACTGGCCCCATGGACTCCTATATATAGAAAGGAGGTTTTGTGAATTGTATCATCCAAGAATTGTTCATTTATGTAATGTACTGGAGGCTTTTGCTGCCCTCGAAGTGGCTCATTTCTAAGGTGTTTTACATCTCTTTTCTTTCTATTTTTGGAGTACAAGCTTTATCGCATCGGTGAGATTGTAGTATCTAAGATGAGCCTTTCGAGATAAATATATTAATGTCTATTACAATTTCACCTAGGAAATAAAACCAAACTTACTGGTGTAACACTTACATAATTGAAATGGCACACTTTTTCCTTGACTTAGGCATATGAATTTGAAACATCAGATGCCAACCTTGGTAGGAAAAATTCACACCGGTAAAAAATAAATAACACAAGCGAGAAATTTTTTGACTTGCTCAAGGTTTATTGTGATCCTAATCCTTGGAACAAAGATGCATGTGAGATGGTAGAATGTTGATAAAATTACTATGTACATCTTCCAATCTAGCCAAATAAAGTATATAAAACACTAGAAATATAGAAAATACAATGGTGAAATACAATCCTTAGAAAACGAGGTTACCTATTCACAACTATGAGTTGCAATAATTTAAATAAATATAATTACTTAACAAGACAATCGGAAAAATAGAGTAACAAAGTATTTATCCAATTAGTGAGTTGCGACAGTGTACATAAATAGAGTAATTTATCACATTAGTGAGTTGCAACAATGTATTTAAATAGAGTTATTTATTAGGGTAGTGAGTTTCAATCATGTAAATAAGATAAGGTACATGAATATAAATGAATCTATGAGCTAATCTATATGGTTACAAGCAATACTTGGATAAGGATGGGGGCTTACACTTCTTGGGAAAGGCACTGCACATTTATAAAATCAAATCGCATATGTCGTAATGCACATATGAATGGAGAATAAGAAATGGAAAAAAACATTAGCTTTGTATTAATAAAAAAAACAAAAAATAAAAATACAATTTTTTCATCCCTCGCTCCCACATTGTAAAGGAGAAAATCATGAGAATATTTGGATTAAATCCATTCCTTCCTACTTATAGTAATTCTCCAAAAAGGTAGAAAGGATCATACAAAATACGGCTCATTCAACTATTGTGACAAGTGGAAATTGGTCGATATCTAGTTACGATTAGGATTTCCTTTACTAGCACGACCAAATACCTATTTTTCACTTCTCTACATTAGGTGGTCAAATATTCAGCTACAATTTTTTAATTGAAACATGTTTGGGAAAGGACGTTAAATAGAGATGCATTATTCTAGTTGTACTTGATTTGCAACAATTATCCTTAATGGTTAACTATTAACATGTTACAAAAAATTAGGCTTAGGCATGTTCCAACAATGGAGTTAGCAATGACTCACTGCTATGTTGTGTTGTAGCACTTTGGAGTTGCAACTCCTATCCTATATTGATGTCGCAATAGTGGGAATTGTATCACCTCGTCTTTAATTGTATTCCAGTAGTTAGAGCTACAACAAGGAGGTACACAGGGTTTTATTGCAACATGAAAGTGTTGCGACAACACAATATGGTATTGTAGTAGCCATTCTTTATAGTTGCTTCAATGTTCTTACTTTAACCTACCTTAAGTGATTCTAATGGATTCTCACAAGTTAGTATAAAAGGTAAAAGTCCTTACCCTAAATCCATAAGAATGAACATTAAAGTGACATGAATAGAAGATAATTGTAGCTTGATAAAAGAAAATGCATCAATATGGGAAAAAATAGGTGATGAGAGATGGTATGAAAATGGAAGAAGGGTACTCAAAAAGGTGTTGGATAAGTGTTAAAATGGTGCACTATGGGTTCTCATTGAGTACCACTTTTACATATCACACTTTTTTGTATTATAGCCAATCATCGTGTAAAAATATATGTTACTAGTATAAGGATCAAAATTGAGGGTACTACATTCACTCCCCCACGAGATTTTGCACCATCCTTGGTGAACGTCACCATTATATACAATAGTTTTTTACACAAAATTTTTCAAGATAAATATGTGTATGTATATTGCATTACAACTTATAGCATCGATGTTACTTATTTATCATAATAGTGGGTCCATTATACCTTTACCTGCTTCATGGATCTATTCCTAAGCACTAATGAACTTGATGCCTAAAGCATGTGTTGGCGACATCTCGAAGTATCCTTTCGATTCCACTTCAATCAAAACCTAGTTAATGTTATGGTTAGGATCATGCATATTTTTTTAGGAATTACATATGAAAAATTGTATGCACTTTTATGGTAAGATGTAGTATGATCATGTATGCAATAAGTCCAAGCCTATATAATATCTCAAAATGGACCATGCTATAGTCACTAACTTCATTTTTATATTCCAAACTTCAAAAGAAAATTTTCCTTGGTTTCAGTTTCAAAAATACATGCTTCCCAACATGAAATGATCTTTGGGTCATGCCTTTATCTACATGACTTGCTTTCTTGTCCTATGCTACCTTTAAATTTGTCTTCATATCGACCATTTTATCATCCATTTCCTTGAGAAAATCTAGACCTAAGTACTAATATATCCATTGGATTGTCCCAACTAATTGGAACATTGCAATTCCTATCATACAAATCTTCAAATTGGATCATATTTAGTGAAGATTTATATCCATTATTGTAGTCAAATAAAATTAAATGCAAGTAGTTCCATTTATAACATTGATCCATAACATATATTCTTAACATGTCTTCAATCACTTGAATAATTCTTTCTATTTTTCCCGTTCGTTTATGGATGAATATATTTATTAAAATTTGGATTTTTCATTCTGTGGTATATCCTTAAATCATATTTCCTCCCCAATAAGTAGTATCTACACATTTTCGATACATTAATTATGTTAGAAAGATCTAAATCACATGTTACATAATCCTTCTCATGTTATTTAATAATTTTGGACTCATAACACACAACATGTCCATTATTAGTAAGAACTTGTTGACATGACAAAATATCCACCAATGGTAAGGGGAATTTCCCTAGTGCAATGTACCAATTAGAACACAGCACCGCGTGAGAGTCCCATATTCTATGTGGGAATTTCTACCCGGCATGTTGTTTCAAGATGTTTTTTGGACACAATGATAAATGCACAAGAAAAGCTGGTATAACCTTGAAAAAACACAAGTTAGAATAGATTTATGAAACATCTATGAAAATAAGATACAAAAATACACTTCCCAAAACCCAAGTAAATAACATGAACTCTAAAGGAATTATGTTAGCATTCTTCAATTAAGATCCATGGATAAATAATGATTTTTTTATTCACTAAAAAATTAGTTTTCCAGATCCAATGACAAAGTTAAAATCATAAGTAGCATACAAATTCAAAAAAACGAAATGAGTTTTAATCATGAGAAATAGTTTATTAGCTTTAACACATGTAAATACAAACACATACAATTGAATCACCAAGAGATTAGTATCACAATGCTCAACAATACATGCATGAAATTGTCACCTTGGCTCAATGAGCTTCTCAAAATTACGTAGAAATGTCTGGTGCACCATTACAAGAAGCATCCATGAAATCCAATAGTGGAGATGCTAAGTACTGTCTACTTTATTTCTAAAAAATGATACATAATATATCTAAAACAAGGTGCTAAAAATGAAGTCCAAACCCCAAAGTCCCTTTTACTCTAGCTAGGAAGGTATTACTTTATAAAAAAAATGAGGTGACACTACACCTCCCTTCATGACGACTTCAATTATCCTTGTGAATTTTCAACTTTTCGGTGACTTTTTCATTCCTACATTATACTTCTAATTTTAAAACACTTTCTATTTACAAATTTACAATGGAAATTAAGAAATAAAAACAAATTTTCATGGAACAAGATGCATAATAAGCATGGGACTTCTGTTAAATTTCATTATCAAATCTCATCTTGAAATTCCAAAGTACTAGGGATCAAGTACTTTTGGTTCCATTTGTAGTCTGACTCAAAAGAATAGAAATCTTAGTATGTAGTTTTGTTAGCTGCGCAACGGACTATATTATTGCATCCTTTGTAACTTCTATTTCATCTCACGGAAAAAATTTCCGCATAGAATCTATCACCTCTTGAATATATTGTCTAACATCCTCTTGTAGCCTTGTTTATCTCAGTGCACCAATAGAATGTATTTTGTGCACTTTGATGAGAAATTCCAATTTTGTTTGTGAGGCTTTGGCATATATTTCCATAGCAATACATTTTCACTAGCTTCTCATGTGACTCGATGAACATTATCACTTCCACCTTGTCCAATTCGACGAATCAATCTATACTTTTGTTGGTAGTTCAACCGGTTCATCAAAATACTTTGTGCTCCATTCTTGGATATGAGTTAAAAAAATGATAGTGACAAATGTTATCAATCCTTCCCTCCCTTCTAAGTCTCTTTTCATCTCAAGTAGTGGGGCTATCACTTTGTGCAATATCACAATTTCATCATACACCCACCTTATGACTTATTCCAATACACTTAACATCCTCGAGGATTGTCAATTGTAGATCTTTCCTCGTGGGAGTTTTTTAACTATACAGTACCTAATTCTCTACACAAAGGCTGATCGGTTTCTACACTTTTCGCGATGGTCTAATTCTCCCTTAAATTTCTCAACTTCCTTTGAAAAAACAATTTACATTCTTCTTAGATACAACTATGAATACGGTGTTGTTAGAAGTTATCGTTGTAGGATTGAGTATTTTACCCCTCACAATTTTCCTCTCTAAGTGTGGCTGATACGAGCTTTTATGGATTATTGGGTATGTACCTTTGTATTTCTTGGAAATTTTTTTAACTTGAGCTCATCAAATGTGAAGTTCTCAAGATTGAGTATCCTATCTTCCTCTTCAAATATCACCCCCATATCATCGGGTTGGAAAGGTTCCTCCAGTGATAAGTGTGGGAGGTTGGATATTCAATATAGGAAATATTATTTCTACTTTTGAAATCTTTGATTTTCCCTCTTCTTATTTATTATCGATCTCCTTGGAAATTAATTCTTCTTTCTAGATGCTTGGAAAATGCCTATTCTTCATTATTTTCCATTATGCTTCTTCAAATTATTTTCCTTTTGCTTCTTATTCATATTTAATTTCTCGCTCTTCCTATTTCTTCCTTTTTTATTCTTCTTCTTTTATCTTCTTGGCCACTTATTTCCTCTTCCTTATTGCTTCTTGCATTTGGTTTTCTTGTTCTTTTTACTTCCTCTCCTCTTCCTCTCTCTTCACCTACTTCTCTTGCTTCTTCCTTTCTTCTTCCTCTACTTTCCTTTTAGATTGTTTCTCTGCCCTTAATTTCTTTATCCTTTCTTTTATTTCCCTTTCTTTTTTTATCATTGATCTCATCCCTTTACTCTTTTGCAATCCATGCTCCCTGGGGATTCCTATTTTATATGCTCTGAGTGTTTTGGTCTTGGAAGGACCTACTTCTCTAGTTGCTTCAATTTCTTTGGAAACGTTAAATAAATTATTTATCTTCTCTTCTTATTTCAAACAAACTGGAGCATACATCCAAAAATAATTTATTCTTGCACAATGTTGAGTGGAAACACCTCTAGAATCATATATATGACATCCCAACTCTCCAAACTTTCATGTGTTCTATAACTGTTGTATCCCAAATTTCTACTTCCTTGAAAATTTTTAACAAAATATTCTCCTATACAAGGTGTAAAAGTAGGTGAAGGAGCCTTCTTTGACTTCAAAAGGGTATCATTTGGTAATTCTTGTAGAAAGTTGGTATGCTACCTCTTGCAACATTACTTGTCGGTAAAAAAATAATGGAGATTGGTGAGGACTCCTATATGTACACGACACGCTTATAAATGTGTCACTACTCAGTAAAAAACAAACAACCATAGGTAAATATGGCCTTCCCCATTTAGACATGCAAGGTCGCTCACTCTCAAAGAGATTTCTATATACTGTGAGATGAACTTCTGAAATTCGAGTCATATACATCCTCTGCAGCTTGTTTCCATAGTCTGATGCAATAGATGTGTAGAGGTGGTATGTCATTAAGGAAATTCCGCAATTTAACTTTGGAAATTTCTCATTTTTGGTACAGTACTCTGCATCCAGTAAGTGGGAGACCATGTATCATGTGAAAGATTTTAGGGCTACAATATTCGTGGGTGGGCTTAATTTTCCATGGTCCAGATTCGCCGTCTCTCATTTTTTTATAAAAATGGATCCGCACAAATTTTACAGTTTTAAAATTATTTTATAGTAAAAATCGCACAAAATTATATAGACTTTGAATACACATAATATCATTTATAGATTTGAATAATTTTATAAATGTACATCAGATATAACTTGTTTTATAGTTTGCATGTTAGGGACTTGTGATATTCGCCATTTGAAACTTTCAAGATAATTTTCCATCACTTAAAATTGTCACCTGCATGTATGTAATTCAGCAGTTTGTTTGCTATCGCTGCTGGATATGGGATCTTGTTAATTCCCTATATTACTAGTATAGTCCCTTATTTTTGTTAGTGTAGCCCCCCTTATATTTCTTTGTTGTACCCCTATAGCCTCCATATTTTTATCATTGTACCCCATAAAAATACACTATTGTTATTGTTGTGCCCTTACATTATTATTTTTAGGTCGGATAGGATTATATTGTGACCCCATGGACTCCTATATATAGAAATGAGGTATTTTCTATTTGTATCATCCAAGAATTGTTTATTTATGTAATGTAAATTAGGTTTCCCCCTCAAAGTGGTTTGATTTCTAAGGCGTTGATATATATTTTCTTCTATTTTTTGGAGTTGGTGTCATAAATTTGGTATCAAAGCTTTGGATTCTAGGGTTTGTTGGCTACCAAACATGTCATTGTGGCATGTTTGAGTATATTTTCTACGAAGGTTACGAAGCTAAGAAAAAAAACCCATTTTGCTAAAGAAAGTCAAAGGAACTTTGTGTAAAAATTTCGTATCATGGTTCACAATATTTTTCAGGTGATATGATCTTGTGAATTATGGTTTTTGGAGGCTCCCGAAATTTCATTTTCAGAGGTGCCCTTGGGAAAGTCGTCGTAACTCTCTCTCTCTACGAAAGTCGGATTGGAATTATATGAAAATTTTTCCACAAGTACACAAACTGTAGTTTTCTGTGTATCAATTTGAGAGCAAGGAGGAATCGGGGACACGTGGCATGCCATACTAAGTTTCCTCAGCGAACCGATCCATAATTAGGTCATTGTGGGAGATTGGGCATAAATGTCCTTGAAGAATCCAAATCCAAGTCAGACCTATGGCATTTGAAATACGATTCGGAGGAAAATACAACACCAAATTTCAGATATTGAAATATAGCAATAATAGAGATAATATGGTTTCAATATCGATCTCCTTAAAAGTAAGAAAAATGTGCGTATTTTATTTCAAATTTCATAAGTCTTGTTTGAAAAATCGAGTTTGAAGTGATTCGAAGGGCATATTGAATATTAGATATCGGTATTGGGTTCTAAAACTCCCCCTAAGAATAATTCAACACCCATTACAGCCCTCAAAAGGCTCTACTATGACTCATGAAGAGAAATAAGTGCAACATGATATATCAAAATTACAAGAACAAGTGAAACAACTTTCTCTCTTGCAAAAAAGAAACACAAAAATGAAATAGAAAGTTTTGAAGAAAGGTGTGGAAGCTAAGATGGATGGTTTGAAGAGATGGAATGGAATACATGGAAGAAAAAAATAAAAAGTACAACATGGAAGACATGAAGAATTATCTAAAATGAAAGACATGGAAGGTTTGAAGGAAGGTTTGAAAAAGATTGATATAAGAAATGATTCCTAATGGCGAAAATATAGTAGAGTAAACTCCCATGATGAGAACAAAATAAATGTTAATCGTGATTTCATAAACTCTAATGTTGGAATGAAGACCCACCATATGCCAAATATTGATATGAGGAATTTTGATGGAAAGGATCCTATAACATGGATGCTAAAAATAGAGAAATATTTTTGATCTCAATAATGTGCAAAAAGCACACAAAAAGGTATACCTTGCAACTTTATATTTAGAACAAAATACATTTGCATGGTATCGACGAATTTTCTCTTGCAAGAAAATTTTTCACTTGGTCAATTTTTACGGAGGGAAATGATAGCACATTATGAGGATACGAAAGAGCAACACCTTCTTTAGCCAATTGATAAATATCAAACAAAAGGGTTCAATGGTGGAGCATGTTGAGGACTTCAAGAAATTGAATATAAGGGTAGTTGATATTCCGGAGGAACCCAGATTGATTTCTTCTATG
Organism: Pinus albicaulis; assembly: GCA_034641835.2. Classification (NCBI taxonomy): domain Eukaryota; kingdom Viridiplantae; phylum Streptophyta; class Pinopsida; order Pinales; family Pinaceae; genus Pinus; species Pinus albicaulis. The sequence goes on along the minus strand of JAXQQM020080032.1, from coordinate 142,094 downwards.
GACTTTTTAAAGGATAACATCCAACATGAGGTTCACCTTTGACAACCTAATTCATTAGAGAAGACATTTAGGCTGGCAAGAAAAAATTGAATGTATAAATTATGGCGACAAGGAAGCCACCACTCGCATCTATAAAGATGCAAGTGTTTCTACTCTTAGACTTCCACAACCTAGTAAGGTTGAAACCGCAAAAAATTAAAGCAAAAAGAGAAAAATGGCCTTTATATAGTTGTGATAACAAATACACATAAAGGTCATAAGTGTCTTCGAGAAGAAATTAGTTTACATATATTGTGAAGAGGAGGAAGAAAATGAACAAGAAACTTCAAAAAGAAGAGGATATACACCAAGAACAAAACCTATAGAAAGTAAAGAAATGAGGTCCGAACACATCCTGTAATGCATTGGCGGTGAATTACCTCCTCAAACTCTCAGACATAAGGACATATCAATAAGAAAAGAAAGGTAATAATGTTGACTCGATTTGGGTAGTACCCATAATTTTATTCATTTTAAGATATCCAAGGAATTGAATTGCTTCATATCTCAAAGTGCACTAGAGTGTCAAGTGATGGTTACAAATGAGAGGAACTACAAATTTCTCTAGAAAATTCCAGAATATCAAGCTAACCATGGGGAAAAATGTATTGAATAGTTCAATGCTTTCCATTCCAATGGGAGGTGCTAATGTTGTACTAGGAGTACAATGGTTACAATCTTTGGGGAAGGTAGCATTTAATTTTCAAGAATTTCTTGAAATTATTTTTCGTAAGGAAATGAAGTTGAATTATAGGGTGCTGAGGGAAGATGAGAAAGATAATAATTTGTAATTTCATGACAAAGGATTATGAAGAAAGAACAATGAGGCGTAATTGCACAATTATGCTCACTAGAAGTTCCAACATCAAAATCATCTATTTCTCCATATCTCCAAAAAGTCTTGGGCAATCAATCCAAAGTGTTTGAAACTCCCAAAGGACTTTTACCTATTCGTTAATCATGATCATGTTATTCATTTGATTCCGGGAAGCATTCACTCCAAAGAAATTAGGCCTTACATATATCCTTATGTACAAAAGAGTGCAATTTCGAAACGTATGATTGCGGAAATGTTACAATTTGGTATAATCTCGACCTAGTCAAAGTTGTCTACTCGCTCCAGTGGTATCGGTGCACAAGAAGGATGGATCATGGTGCATGTGTCCGGATTATAGGGGAGATCAAATAATCTCACTATTAAAGATGAATTTCCCATTCCTGTGATTGATGAATTATTGGATGAATTACATGGAGCAATTTATTTTACCGAGTTGGATCTTTGTTAAGGATACTCATCAAATTAGAATGAAGACTAAAGATATTACGAAAACAACATTTCAAACTTATGAGGGTCATTATGAATTTTTGTAGTCATGCCTTTTGGCCTTACCAATGCACCTTCTACATTTCAAGCGTTGATGAATTCCATTTTCAAAACCCTTCCTTTAGAAAAGTTGTGTTAGTATTTTTTGATGATATACTAATCTACAACGGGTCTTGGAAGGATCGTGTTCAACATGTTGACAAGGTGCTCAAAACTATTGGAGGAGAAACAATTATATAAAAAAAACTTCCAAATGTTTCTTTGGAGTACAAGAGGTGGAATATACGGGTCATATTGTATCTCAGGAGGGTGTTAAGGTAGACCCTAACATAAATTAAATCCATTAAGGAATGGAAAGTCCCCCACAACCATAAAGCGGTTGTGAGGATTTCTCGGGTTAACGGTATTATCACAAGTTTGTTCCGAATTATGGGAGAATAGCGGCACGTCTAACAAAATTATTGAATAAGGATGCATTTTCATGGACTCTTGAGGAATCTAAGGCCTTTGATCATCTTAGAGAGGAAATGTGCCTAGCACCCTGATCTTAGCTATGCCCGGACTTCACGAAAAACCTTTATTTTGGAATGTGATGCCTCGGGAAATGGAATTGGTATTTTTTTAATGCAAGAAGGAAGACCCATTTCTTTTGAAAGTCATCTAATCAAAGGAAAGTATTTAAACATGAAATTTATTTATGATAAGGAAATGTTGGCAATACTACATGCACTAAAGAGATGGTGACCTTACCTAATGGGAAGAAAGCTTCAATGTAAAAATTGATCATGATAATCTTAAATACTTTTTTGGAACAAATACTATCGTGAGAAGAGCTGACAAAAATGGGTCACAAATATTTTGGGTTATGACTTTGAAATCATATAGAAAACAAAAGGAAGCTAAATGTTTTTTTGCAGATTCACTCTCAAGAAAGGATGAAGAGGTGGAAGGATTTCTTTGTGCCATTTCTATTATCCAACTGGATTGGATAACTTAAGCAAGGGATGAATGGAAGAATGACAAAGAAGTGTGGCCACTCATTCAAAATTTGGAGCAAGATCCTAGTAGATTTGATACATTTAGTGGGAAAAAATGATTCCTTATGGTACAAATAAATCTCTTTATATCTTTGTGTGAATTCCCAACTAAAACAAAATATTATTTTGTAATTGCACACCTCTCAATTTGGAGGACAACGAGGATTGTTAGGATATTTCTTGACATAGGAAATAGTTAATAATAATCATAGTCTAGTGTAGAGGTTAGGCAAAGTGTGTTTCTTTACTATGTACATTTGTAACTTATAATCCAACGATCATGATTTGTAGTGATCCGACGGTTCACTTTCTCCTCGGCATTAACGACACTTGATCCATGGATCAACACTCGATTGGTCCATGATCTCTATTTAAAGAGCATGGAGGGTCATTACTCTGTTAATATTTTATGAGAGTAACACATGTAAACTTTCCTCTTTTTATTAATAAATTTCCTAAAGTGGCCGCGTTGGCTCGGGTCGTGGATTTGTTTCCCTCATCGAGGTTTAACCACATGATAATCTTTTGGTGTACTAATTTGCGATCTATTTGTGAGCAGTGACCTTTTGGTTTTGATCTAAGGAACTTACCACCGTAAATTTCTATATGGTATTAGAGCTATTTTGAGGGTTGCATATGTTGTTGATCCAAATTCGAAAGCTGGTTTGATTGCACTGCGACTGTTATTTTCCGGGATCTATTATTTCTAAACTTTTTCGGGCCTAGAGAACTACTTTTTTGTGTTCGGAGCATCTATTGTAGTGAGTAATGTATTTCTTTTCATGCGAAAAAGGTTTCCGGTTGCCCAAGTTATGTGCGGTCAAGATGCGACGTAAAGTATCTATTTTTAGCGGTTATATTTGTCCATAGTTCTTCTTATTTCGGTTCCCTCTATTTATTTCCATTTTTAGGTTTTATTTATTTACGCGGATATATACCCTCTTCTCTATGTATGCTCTCTTTCTACTACTGACGTGTGTGCGATCTTGGAAAATCGAAACGGGAAGAAGGGATTTTTTTAATATGTATGCTCATTCCCCAGCATATTTGTGCATTCTCGGGAAATTAGAAATAGTAAAAAATAGATAGTTTCCAAAGTAGGGCTAACCGAAAAACCTAAACATTACTATCGTAAGGCTTGAATTTATTTGTTTTCTTGGTTTTTGTGCGGGGAAAAAGCACACACATGGAAGAACATTTTTGACAACAAAACAAATTAAAGAGAGTCCTTTTTTCTTAAAAAATTTGTTTGGAAATTTGACTCGTGTTAGTTCGAAATCGCTCTAAGTAAGAGGCACACTAACGCAACTCTGCGAGTCTTGAATTGTGCGTTATAACGCGCTATCTTCTCTTGAATTGTGCATTAGTAACAACGAGGATCCTCTAAAATAGAGTGTTAGGGAAACAGAGTAACGCTCCTCTCGACTCGTTTTTTCAAAAAAGGCATAAACTTTTTTCATCTGGAAGCCGTTTCTCGAGCCGTCAATGGCCTAATGTTTCGAGATCTTTCCATTGGAGAATTTAGTTTTCGATTTTCTCAAACTTTAGTTTATGGAAATTTCATGCCCGAGTTATTCTTAACAACACCAATTATTTCCAATGGCTTCTTCACATGGTAGGTATACTTAGAAATAAAGGGTTTTATAGAATAGCCATAGGCCAGAAACTAAACCTTTCGATGATGAAAAAAGTCACTAAATGGGAAAATAAGAAACAAGATCAAGCATGAGGGGTTGATAGGAAATGTCCATGTGCTCAAGATCTTCAATTTCATATCCTTGACATTGACACCCCTCATGAAGCCTTGGACAAGCTCAATACTATCTTTGACATTCAAAAATCAAATCGGGGCCCACCGAGCGTGAAAATGAGTTGGTTACTTTGGACCCCCAATAATTTCTCCTCTATTGAAGATATTTTGTCCCATATTCAAGACCTTAGACTTCTTTTTACGAAGGTTGTAAGGTCAAAAAGGAAGATGGTAGCTTCATTTATTGCATTCTTGCTAAGCTTGGCCACGCATACTCTGTATTTGTTTCTGCCTTCCATTCCACTAGAAAGCCATCATTTTCTTCAAGAACCACCTATAAGAAACCCCTCTTTTGATGCCTCTTTGAGATTCTTTGATAAGATAATAAGAAAAAATCTTACACCCTTGGTCTTATCACTCCCGAAATGCTTTCTAAGAAAGCTTTGGCAGGTCTAACATCAATCATATCAAAAGAATCCCAAGAAGCGGTATCTTAAAAAATATGGTCCGAAACCAAACAAGGGTCCTACGCAATTTCAGCCACAAATTGAAAAAGCAACTCACCAAAATGATAAGGCAAAATAAAAAAAGGGAAGAAGACATATAGAAATTGCAACTTTTTGCAATTGCATGATGTCATATAGAGTCCAAATGTTTTAAGAAGATGGAAGCCTTAGAAGCAACAATGAAGAAGCACAACATCAGTTTGGAGCACTCTTCACCTTCATCTTCAAGAATGTCACTTTATGCTTGTGTTTTTCAAGCATTAAGATAGCTTCTTATGCATTAAATGTGTCTTCCTCTTCTCGGTATCATGAGTGGCTCATTGATTAGAGCTTCTTACCACATGGCCAAAAATCAAAACCATGTTTCTTCTTTAAATGATTGTAACACCAAACATATTTATGTTGGTGATGATAGATCTCTGTAGTGTTGTAGGATCCGGAACCATTCATCTAGATAATGGTTATTTTAATGATTTACTATGTGCTCCTACCTTGTCATGCAACCTTCTCTGTATTTATCGAGATAACTCATTCGATGTGAAGGGAAAATAGTGAGAATTCTCACCTCATGATGATGTAATCAAGGACCTCAAAGATCCTAAACATATTTTAGCTACTAGCATTCTTGATGATTCCATAAAGGTTGTATAAGTTTGACAACTTTGGGTCATCATGTCTTCCCTACTCGTTTTTTATGCTCATAATGATTAAGTGAGCAAACTTTGGCATGAGTGATTGGTCACTTAAAACTATCGCTCTCTTCAAAACTCTATGTAAATAAAATATGGTGATAGGTCTTCCTAAGGTATCTTGTCGAGATGGTGTTTGCTTCTAGATGTTGCTTTCTGGAAAACATCATCGGGACGGTTTTGACAACGTGCATCTTGGCACTCCTCGGCCCCTTTGCGGCTTGTGCACACGACGATTTATGTGGTCGACTTCTTGTTGTTGTCTCTTCTCTGCTGTTGTCAAGTACTTCTTAACTTTCATTGATGATTTTTTCCGAGACGCACTTGGGTATACTTCTTAAAACTCATGAGTGAATTTTTTATACATGTTCTTGGCCTTTAAGGCATTTTTTGAGAAACAACTCGGACATCAAATTCTTAGGGTTAAGATCAGAGACAATGGAGGGAGATATGTTAACAAAAATTTTATCAAATTCTACACCGAGCATGGCATTCAATTGCAACATATTGTTCCATATACTCCACAACAAAAATGGTGTGGTGAAGGAAGAATCACAGCCTTAAAAGAAATGGCTAATTGTATGCTTCAATCCAAAGGACTTGGTCTCAATTTTTGGGCGGAAAGCAGTTAAGCCTGCAAAACTACATAGTAAATCACATTCCTGCTAAGGTTTTAACGAAGATAACTCCGGAAAAAGCTTCAAGCTCAATCAAACCAGGATGTAAGCCACCTTTCATGCTTTTTGGAAGTGATGCTTTGGGCCCATATTCTAGATGCGAAACATAAAGCCTTAGAACCTAAGAGTGGAAAAATTCATTTTTTTTGGATATTCGAAGATGTCAAAGGATGTAGACTTCTTCAACCAAAATCCAAAAAATATAATCATTAGAAGAGATGTAAAATTTGATGAAAAAATATCGGCCTATGAGCCTAGTTCGGCGCGGTGTGCCACCTTTGGCACTCGTGAGCACGATTCGACATATGTGCCACCTCTCTATCTCTCTCTTCTATTTTTAATAGCCTTCCTTTTAGTTCGGATGATGACAACGAGGATAAAAAATCCTCCACCTCTTGAAATTATTCCTTTTACTCCATAGCTTCCAAGATGGGTCCTCTCTACTCAGGGATGCATGTAATATCCCAAAAGGGGGAATGCGATAATACTAAAACACAAATATGAGAAGCTGAAGCAAGGTAAACAAAAAATCTATATACCCATCGAGAATGCACAAAAATAGGCTGAGTCCATTTTATTATATTTGAGGTGCAAAAAATAAAGTACAACAATGATCAAAATATGAGACACTCAAGCCACGAGAGTAGCCTAGAATGGCTACAATGATATCCCAAAAGGGCACCGTATCATTTGCTTGCTCTCTGGTGAAGGTAACGTGCGTTGTCCCTACTACAACTATAGGGAGCTGCAACTTCTTGTAAGATAGAAAGTTAGATCTAGGCGAAAATGGGAGCTCCGGTGATACTTAAATTGTAGATGCTGGGCTCAATGATGGATTCCCAAGATAACCTAGGAGAGGTTTCTTGGATCTGCAAGTCTAAGACAAAAACTTCCTCTAAGGGCTTCACATATATGCCCTTTCGGGAATGTGAGATATGAAGCTAGATCTGATAATAAGATGGGCTGCAATGATGTACAATCGGATCTATGCAAGAAGGGTTGATCCCTTCACTAGATGCTTGGGCTAAAAGCTCAAAGATCTAGTTCACTCAATCTCTCCCCTTGAAAATAGATGTTGTAAGAACAAAAAACTTCGGAAAAAATGTGACTGTCGGATAAGGAGGCTCAATAGCCTGCTTCTAGATATGTCAAATCATCTCTTGAATGATGAAAACAATAGATCTAATGTGAGGAGGCTATCCCTCGTAGGATTTCCAGCTAGAATACTAGAAACTTCCTTCCTCCAATAGATCTATAGGACTAAGCCATGTGCAATCCTTGGAGGGATGCCCGTTGCCTAAGGAGGTAAAACCCAATGGCCTGAAATACCGAGATGTAGATCTTTCGCTCCTGAAAGGCTAAATCTAAAGAACAAAGTGGTAGGATGAATCCTCCACTGGTTTCCTAGATGAATTCTAGAAACAAACTCTTGAAGATGGCACTAATCTCTGATATGGAATGAAGAATAATCCTCTTCCTTAGATATCACTCACAAGAGATAGGTGGGATTCCCATTTCGAGAACACCATAGCAAAAACTCTTCTAAGTAGCCCAAGTCTGCATAGAAATGTCCTATGAAAAATCTAGATCTAAACGGATCAAGAAATGGATAATCCAAATCATGCCTTCCATTGTGCCTTCACCTTCATTATATGCATGAGCCTTCCATAGCACTGGGCCCACTCCAAATCTACATATGTACATGTGGAAAAAAGTCTCCATGTTTGACTACGTTGTTGATTTGGTCAATGTTGACTCAAATCAACATGATCCATGTCCTCACATCATGTTTATGAGGTGATCACCCTCTCCATCATGCATGCATTAAATGCATCACTTCCTCCACTATCTTATCATAAGTGCTTAATGATCTTCTTTGAATGCATTATGATCTTAGGTGACCATATCAAAGATCCTTATGATTTTATGTTTAATATCCATGATCTTATTTGATTGTTTCATCCTCCATAATCAATCTCATAAATGAGACATGATCTCCATTAATAGCTGCTCTACTACTCCATGTTTTAGATCTAGATCTAGAATATCCACATTCACACATAAAAAGTGGATTTTATTCATCTTTAAGGTTTGTGGGTCCCTCAACCCTTTTATTTACTTAATTTATTAAACAAATCAAGGACTCTAATATTCCAAATATGATGTGGAAATTTGGGAATATTACAAACCCCCGGAAAAATGTTGCTTGTCCTCAAAGCAACTCCAAAAAGTAGATGAAAGCCATTTAATCCCCTCCCAATGGCATCCACATAAGGAAGAGCTTCCTCCATTTGCTGCAATGTGTTATTCATGTTTATTTCCAAATTTGTCTTTCAAAAACGTATAAAATGACTTCCAATTGTATGGTTAGATGTCCTCCTTCTATCATGAAAGTACCAAGTGACAGCCATATGAGTTCCAACTTCATCATTAATACATGAGATACATAAAATAAAGTGGCCCTTTCCACAAAGGAAAAGTCCCATGTCACAATACATCTCTCCATCCCATGCTTCATGAATTTGATTTAGCATTGATATGCTCTCATCGTTAGCCTTGTTGGCCTTGTTGGATCCAAGCATCATTCCAACATCATGAAAAAATAAGAAAAAGGAGATATATGGGTAGACAAATATGTCAAACCATATTCTCCTAATAGTAACTACTGAGTAAGGCCATTTGATGCCATCACTCCACCTCCTCCATGTAATATGGACAAGCCAAACTCCCCCAAAAGCAAACTAAAGCAACAAGAGATCTTGCTGCTTTCTCTCCTCCTCATGTGACATCATGGAGCAAAAACATACTAATGGGCATATGGAATGTCACATCAGCCCAATAAAAAGAAACATCATCAAATGCACATCATGAGAGAATCATGCGAAGCTTTTTACCCAATACAAAACACATAGACATAGGAGATGTCATGTGGTGGCCAATCTCTCTCAAGGGAAACCAAAATGAACATGCCTTCTTTTGCTGCATTCTATCATTGATATACAAGGCATGAATCAGAAAAATATGAGCCATAGGGTGGTAACCATACTCCCCCAAGAGCAGACCCAGGGCACAACCATGCCTCGTTATTCATTTCATAAGTGTTCTTCAAGGCATGGATCAAATAAATAGGAGCCTTTGGGTAGTGACAAATTTCTCCGAAGGGAAACCAACGTAACCAAGCTTGCTAGCCAATGTCATAAATCTGCATGTGGTCATGCAACCCTTTCTTATCATCCCTCACCCACTCACCCCAATATGGATGATGAGTGATGTCACTATAGCATAACCATGGTATCCTCCCTTTGTAGAATACCATCTTCCCCAAACTATTGAAGAAACTTTGCGACTTCATGAAATGTTGAAGTGCACCTCAAATAGAGATCTCTTAATGAGATTCTCTTTTCACCAAAGGCCCTCCAAAACCAATGAAGTTTTGGATTTGTTGTAGGTAGAAGTTTCTCTTTGAGCCATGAGATGATCATTAAGAAAGGATCATCTAGAAAGGATAAAAGGTTTCTCATCTCGAGATGCCTACCATTTATCATATTTACCTCCATTGCTTCATGAGTGAAGCTACCTTGAGAATGCTCCTAGAATAACGGGACCTCCTTATAGCTACTAAGTGGCAGTGCCGTAGATTTTCATGATAATATATGTGATGTCTCAAAGCAAGGCGACAACATTGATCTCATAACTAATTATTGTACACAGGGATTATTCTCATCCCATTTTCTAAAACTCTACACTTCACTCAAAGGGTTGAATGTAGCTCAACAATGATGAGCTCGGGATAGTTTCTTAACCTCTTCCTTGATTAGATCAAGGGTCCTCTACGCTATGATATGTTTCTTCTTCAAATCAGCACTATGTTCTAACCCTTGGTTATGAATTGGCCTTGATGGCATGTCCTCATAAGTTTCAATAAGATCTATTGAAACAATATGTGATGAAAAGTTCATGCATACCTTGGATCAAGCTGATGTGTGGGAACCTCTTGCCCAGAACACAAGATTTCCTCCAACCGGGACAATAGTGTCTCCAAGCTACTTGGTAAGAGTGATGGCTACTTTTTCTTTCCAAGTGTACCATCGCTGGAATCATTTCCTCCTCCTCCTCGTGCATCTCCTGAATCATGCATGGGACTCCATGTGTCAAGAGCTCAAGACTATCTTGCAAAGTCGCAAGTGTCTCTTCTCCGGATGCAAGTACTTATGTAGTCGGTGGTGAATGTAGTGACTTCCTGTCTGAAGTGACAATATTGGCATCCTCCTCCTTAGGAAATGTCACTTTGTGACACATCACACGGTTTTCTCCCACCAAATTCCTTCCCCAAATTGTGAAAGAAATCTGAATATTTAGTCACCTTTTCATGCTCCATGTGACCAAACCACAAATCATTGGCTTCACCTAAAAGATGATGTCTTGCAATTTGAACAACCTCTCTTTCGGCTACGGGATGTAGCCTAAAAAATGCATCTAAATCTCTCCTCCAAGCCTTAATAGTGCTTGAGGAAGATCCATCAAATGTAGGCAAATAAAATCTGTGTGCCTCTTTCTTCTATTATTGCCATGGGATCCTCTTCTTTTTATTTGAAGAATTGTTGGAGAGTTAGCTTCTCCTTGAATGCTCTAGACTATGTTTTGTACTCTTCAATATATAGACCGAGAGTCTCATGAGTCTCGGGTTCATTACTTTCTTCATTCTACACCTTTCACCTTCTCCAAAGAAAGTAGGCAGAGTGGATCTATGAGGCGATCTAGGATTCTCCAGTTTTTCTTGCTTTCTGTTGATAGGAAGTGCTTGGACTTTCCTCATCACATATTCTTCTTGGATCTTATTTCTTTCCTTCCTTCTTCATTGGATTGACCTCATGGAGAGATCTTGCATGGATGTAAAGAAAGGAGTGGCGCAATTATCATCTTCCATGATAGATGTGTCTATTTGCTTCTTCTTTTGATGTAAAAATATGAAATGTCCACAAGTGAACCAAAGATCATGCTGCGATACACTGTAATATCCTAAAAGGGGGAATGTAGTAATACTAAAAACACAATATGAGAATTGTAGCAAGGTAAACAAAAAATCTATATGCACATCAAAATGCATAGAAATAGCTAAGCCATTTTATTATATTGCGATGTGAAAAAATCGAGTAGCAATGGTGCTACAAAATATGAGACACTCAAGCCACAAGAGTAGCCTAGAATGACCCCCAATGATATCCCAAAAGGTGAATGTCACTATTGTTGCTATCTGATGGAAGGTAAATTGTGATGTCCTTACTGCAACTATAGGGACTACAACTACTTATAAGATAGAAAGTCAAATTTAGGTAGAATGGGAGCTTCGATGATGCTAAAATTGTAGAGTGTGGGCTCAATAATAGGTTCCTAAGATATCCTAGGAGAGGGTTTCTCGTATTTCGTAAGTCTAAGACAACCTTCCTCTAAGGGCTTCACATATATGTTGCTAGGAATGTAGATTTGAAGCGAGATCCGATAATAAGATGGCTGCAATGATGTACAATCGGATCTATGCAAGAAGGGTTTTATCCCTTCACTAGATCCTTGGGCTAAAAAAGCTCAAGATCTAGTTCCTCAATCTCTCCCATTGAAAATAGCGTCGTTGTAAGAACAGACAGCTTTAAGATAGTTGTGTTGTTAGAGGGGGGAGGGCTCATGACTATATCGCTCGATATGTCAAATTAGCTCTTGAATGATGAAAACAATAGATCCAATGTGAGAGGTTGTCCCTCATAGGGATTTCCAACTAGAATACTTGGAAAATTCCTTCCTCCAATATATATACATGACTAAATCGTACAATCCCATAAAGGGAATGTTTGTTTGCAAGGAGGTAAAATCCAATGGCCTAAATGCTGGATGTAGATCTGTTGCTCTGAAAGATGATGAATCTGAAAGAACAAAAGTGGTAGGATGAATCCTCCACTAGTTTCCTAGATGAATTCTAGAAACAACCTCCTGAAGATGGCACTAATGCCTGTTATGGAATGAAGAAAAATCCTCTTCCTTAGATATCACTCAAACAAGGAGGTGGGATTCCCACTTAGGGAACACCCTACAAACTCGCTAAACAAACCCAAGTCTACATAGAAATGTCCTATGAAAAATATTTATCTAAACGGATCAAGAAATGAATAATCCAAATCATGCCTTCCATTGTGCCTTCACCTTCATTATATGCATGAGCCTTCCATAGTTCGGGCCCACTCCAAATCTGCATTTTACATCTGGACAAAGACTCCATGTTTGATTGAATTTGTTTTATTTGGTTAATGTTGATTGAATCAACATGATCCATGTCCTCCATCATGTTTATAAGGTGATCACCCTCTCGATCACGCATGCACTAAATGCATGCTTCCTCCACTATCTTATCATAAGTGCTTAATGATATTCTTTTGAATGCATTATGATCTCAAGTGACCATATCAAATATCCTTATGATTTTATATTTAATATCCATGATATTATTTGATCGTTTCATCCTCCATAATCAATCCTCATAAATGGGACATGATCTCCATTAATAGAGTTGTCTCTACTACTCCATGTTTTAGATCTAGATCTAGAATATCCACATTCACACATAAAAAGTGGATTTTATTCATCTTTAAGGTTTGTGGGTCCCTCCACCCTTTTATTTGCTTAATTTATTAAGAAAATCAAGGACTCTAATATTCCAAATATGATGTGGAAATTTGGGGATATTACGGTCCCCACGGAAAAATGTTGCTTGTCGTCGAGCAACTCAAAAAAGTAGATGCAGCCATTTATTCCCCTCCCAATGACATCCACATAAGGAAGGCTTCCTCCATTTTCTAGAAGGTAAAATGTGATATCCCTACCGCAACTATAGAGTACGCAGCTGATTATAATATAGAAAGTCGGATTTAGGTAGAATGGGAGCTCCAATGATCTCGAAATTGTAGATGCGGGATCAAAAATGGATTCCCAAGATAACCCGAGAGGGGTTTCTCGGATTTTTTAAGTCTAAGACAACCTTCCTCTAAGGGACTTCACATATATGTTCTCGGGAATGTAGATACGAAGATAGATTTCGATAATAATATGGGTTACAATGATGTACAATCGGATCCGTGCAAGAAGGGTTGATCCCTTCACTAGATCCTTGGGCTAAAAGCTCAAGATCTAGTTCCTCCAATCTCTCCCACCGAAAAATAGCTACTGTAAGAACAACAACTTTAGAAAACTATGCATCGCAGGGGGAGGCTCAATATCTTCTTGCTAGATATGTCAAATCGGCTCTGAATGATTAAAAAAATAGATCCAATGTGAGGATGTTATCCCTCACGGGATTTCCAACTGGAATCACTGGGAAACTTCCTTCCATCCAATAGATCTACAGACTGAAACTATGCAATCCTTGAAGGTACATTGCTTTGCAAGGAGGTAAAACCCAATGGCATGAATGCGGATGTAGATCCGTTGCTCCTGAAAGGCTAAATGCGAAGAAAAAAGTGGTAGGATGAATCCTCCACTCGGTTTCCTAGATGAATTCTAGAAACAAACTTTCTCACGAAGATGGCACTAATGCCCTGTATGGAATGAAGAACAATCCTCTTCCTTAGACATCACTCAAAGAAAGAGGGTGGGATTCCCACTTGGGAACACCTTGGAAACTCACCTAAATAGCCCAAGTTTTGCATAGAAATGTCCTAAGAAAAATCTTGATCTAAACAGATCAAGAAATGAATAATCCAAATCATGCCTTCCATTATGCCTTCACCTTCATTATATGCATGAGCCTTCCATAGCCTAGGCCCACTCCAAATCGCTTTGTGTTGTACATGTGGAAAAAAGTATCCATGTTTGATCACTGTGTTGTTGATTTGGTCAATATTGACTAAATCAACATGATCCATTTCCTCCATCATGTTCATATGGGGTGATCACCCTCTCCATCATGGATGCATTAAATGCATCACTTCCTCGCACTATCTTATCATAAGTGCTTAATGATTTTTCTTTAAATGCATTATGATCTCGGTTGACCTGACATCAAATATCCTTATGATTTTATATTTAATATCCATGATCTTATTTGACTCATTTCTATCCTCCATAATATACCTCATAAATGAGACATGATCTCCATTAATAGAGCCGCTCTACTACTCCATGTTTTATATCTAGATGTATAGATATCCACATTCACACATAAAAAAAGTGGATTTTATTCATCTTTAAGGTTTGTGGGTCCCTCCACCCTTTTATTTAATTAATTTATTAAGAAAATCAAGGACTCTAATATTCCAAATATGATGTGGAAATTTGGGAATATTACAATGCAACAGGTTCTCTGCAAGTGACCCTATCGATCGACGATGTACACGTTCTCGGTTCGAAAGAGCCTCTTCCTTATTGGCTCAATTTCCAGAAAAATCTTGATCTAGAAACCTTTGAAGAAGCCTCACGGTCATCTAGATTGGGATGAAGCTATGAATGAATAATATCATTCATTATTGGAAAATGGTGCTTGGGATCTTGTTCCTCTTTCAAAAAGGAATAAAACTTGTCAGATGCGGATGGGTTTACAAAACAAATTTTGGACCAGATGGAAAAGTGGATAGACATAAAGCCGGTCTTGTCGCTAAAGGATTTTCACAAGTTGAAGGCATTGACTATCACATGAAACCTTCTCCCCATGTTTCCAAAATGAATTCTATCCCCCTTGTTCTTTCCCTTGCTACCTATTTTAAATGGGAAGTCCATCAGATGGATGTTAAATCCACCTTTTTTACATAGAGATTTGAATGAATAAATATACATGGAACAAACCCCTGCCTTTATCCAAAAAGACTCTAGCCTTGTTTTTTGCCTTAGGAAGTCTCTCTATGGTCTCAAACAAGCTCCTCGAGCTTGGTATGCCAAAATGGATAGATTTCTCTTAGATAATGGCTTTTTCTAGGGTGTCATTACGACAACACTATCTACACCAAGAAAGTGGGTAAGTCCTTCACCATCTTTGCTCTTTATGTTCATGATCTTATCCTTAATGGTAGTGATCCCAACCATATAAAACATGTGAAGTCAAGCCTCAAAAGAATTTTGAAATGAAAGACTTAGGACACTTGCATTATTTCCTTTGTCTTCAAGTCCTACAATATGAAGAAGGTATTACCCTCTCTCGGTCAAGTATGCTCGTGATCTTCTACACCACTTTCACATGTAATACTATAAGCCAGATCCCTTCTACCTTTCAATCTAGAGTCAAGCTTTAACCACTTGTACTACCCCCGAAGTTGATGCTACCTTATACTTGTCAACTTTGTTGGTAAACTTACGTATCTAACCCATACCCATCCCGACCTTTCCTTTTCCATTTTTTCTTGTTGCTCGTATATGAACCAACCTCATGAAATTCACTCGAAAGTAGCTAAAATAATACTTCGTTATATTTGAGGTACGGTTCAGTTCCAGATTCATTACGGTCGTGGAGCATCTCCATTGTTTATTGGTTTCATTGATTCTGATTGGGCCGGTGACCCCGATGATCAAAAGTCTCACGCCGGATATGTATTCCCTCTAGGTTCAGAACTATTACTTGGTATTGTAAGAAACAAAGTTCCATCTCTCTTTATTCATCGAAGCGAGTATCGTGGTGCGGTTGAAGTCGGCAAAGGAAGCCATGTGGCTTTGTCAAATTCTCGTACTAAATTTCTTTTTCATCAACAACATCCAACTACACTTTGGTGTGATAATCAGAGTGCCATTCAGGCTATGTAAATATTGAGTTCAACATCGACGATATGAAACACATTGAACTCCACATACACTTCATCGGGAAATCTCATTCATGATCATGTTCTCGAAAGTTTAATACTCAGTCCAACCAATGATCAAGTATCCGATATATTTTCGAAGCTCTCATAGAGCGAAGTTTACCAAACTTTTATCCATGTTTCGAGTTCGGGGAAAGTTGTCATTAAGGGGGATAGGCTCTAATGCCTCCTTCCTTATCCTATTATATCACCTTTGTAAATCCTTCAATCCTATCCCAATTTGTTCTTAAGGGGGGATGTTAGGATATTTCGACATATCGGAAATAGGCTCCTTTTGTGTCACCTTTGTAAATCCTTCAATCCTATCCCAAGTTGTTCTTAAGGGGATGTTAGGATATTACGACACATAGGAAATAGTGAAGAATAACTTAGTCTAGTGTAGAGTTAGGTAAAGTGTGTTTCTTTACTATGTACATTTGTAAATTATAATCCAATGGTCATGATTTGTAGTGATCCGATAGCCTCACTCTCTCCTTGGTATTAACGACATTTGATCCATGGCTTAGCACCCAATTGGTCCATGATCTATATTTAAAGAGAATGGAGGGTTATTAGTCCGTTAACCGTTTATGAGAGAAACATATATAAACTTTTTCTTTTTATATTAATAAATTTCTTGAAGTGGCCGCGTTGGCTCGGGGCACATGGATTGTTTCCCTCTTTGAGGGTTTTAACCACGTGATAATACTAGGGTGTACTGATTTGTGATGTGTTTTTGAGTGGTGACCTTTGGGTTTTTGATCTAAGGAAATTACCTTGTAAATTCCTACAAGGATTTTTAAAAAATTTACCATAGGGTGAAGAAAGAAATTTTTGGGATGGCCTTAAATCACGATATTCAAAATTTTGTGTGCAGAATTTTTGGTTTTCCTAAACAAAATAAAGTTGAGACAATTAAGACCTCGGGTCTTCTACAACCTTTATCCATTCTAGGTCAACGTTGGGAGGAGGTTTCAATGGATTTTATCATAGGTTTACCTAGGTCCTAAGTAAAGAGTTTCATCATGGTGTTAGTTGATATACCTACCAAAAAGCACAATTTTTTGCATTATCTCATCCATTTAAAGAAAGTACAGAGTTAATACTTCATTTTATGGTGTAATATCCCAAAATGGGAAT
The DNA here is from genome assembly GCA_034641835.2 of Pinus albicaulis. Taxonomy (NCBI): domain Eukaryota; kingdom Viridiplantae; phylum Streptophyta; class Pinopsida; order Pinales; family Pinaceae; genus Pinus; species Pinus albicaulis. The sequence continues at coordinate 125,126 of JAXQQM020080032.1, read as the reverse complement.
GCGACCGGTGCATAAGCAATATATCGGAATAGCGAGGGTGAATTGAGAAACACATGTCCATCTAATTAATGAAACAAACAAACAAAAAGAAGCACTTTTACATCCTCCCTAAGTGGGGAAAATGTTTCAATTTGATCTTGAAAACGTTATTTCGAGATTTATGTTTTATTTTGGAGAAATAAAGCTTGAATCCTTTATAATATAGACTTAGGCCCTCAATACATAAGAGAAATAGAAATAAAAATCTCCTTTGATAAGTTAAACGGACTCTCCCGACCTTTCGAAATCACCTTAAAGAAATAGCCAAACCCCATGACTTAAGTTATGCGATCATCGAAGCACATGACAATGTTATTTTTTTGAGGATTTCTACAAAAATAGGATAGAAAAAACATGGATCTAGAACTGATTTGAACAATATGCTAATAAAGTGAAGATTTGGCCTCCTTAATGTATTATAAAGACAACTCTAGCAAGGGTTTCATGAAAGTACAAGTACAAAAAGAGAAGATCTCGAATATTCAACTCTGAAAAAACACATTATTTCTGCAAAATTACATAATCATAGATGAATACTACATCATATTAATGATAATACCTTCCTCTAGCTTTCAGGGAGAAGGGTTGGCCCTTTCCCCTGGGATACTAGCTCAAAATCGGGGGCTTAAACCCTCGCTCGCAACAAACTCTATGCAAAATGACGCGATTCCCTGCAAGGGGAGTATGTCTGTAGGAGATGAGGAAAAATGTGGCCAGCTACCAAGATGTTAAATATTCTCGTAAATCTTCCTAGATGATCTCTCAAGAGAAGGAAGGCACCCATCTACTAAGAACAAACCCGGAAGTGGTGCTATCAAACCTCCACCTGCAACACCCCGCAACACAACAATATTTTGCTACGAAATAACACTAGGGTTGGAGATTGATACTTGGCCTCAAGCATGGATGTGGAGCAATACAGAAACAAAGATCTCCCAAGTGGCCTCTCAAGGGAAGAGGTGGGATTCCCTCTTGGGAACACCTAGTGCTAAACAACACTGCAACCCTCGCTAAACAGAAAGAGGAAGCCAAGTCTAAATAGACTAATATCAAAGGATAATCTAAAAATGCATCACAAAAGGCTCCCATCCTCTCCGTATATAGCAAGTGAAACCTCTTCACATTGGGTCCCATCCATATGTGCCATCAAGCTCATGCAAGTTGTCCTCCACCAAAGCTGTGTTGTTCATCAAAGAAATTCAATGTATCTAGACAACTTTGTTGACTTGGTCAAATTTGAATAAATCAACATGATCCCATCTTTGTTCACACCCAAGAGTGCTCAAATTAGCTGCTTATTCTTCCTCCTTTCACATTAGGAGTGTTATTGATCCTTCTAAAGAGGTTAATGGGCCTCCCTACCCATTTATTCACCTACTTAGTGATAAAAAAACTCTAATATTCCATTTAGCTTGAAGGCTAAATTTTTGGAATATTATAGTCCTCCCCTTCAAAAATGTTGCTTCTCCTCAAGCAAAATGTATAAGGAGAGAAAAAAGTGCTTCCCTCCTCTTCTTTTTGCCTCCTCATCAAAATTCCCCACCACCACTCAAAATGATTTGCTAAAAATATGCCCTCCAATGTTTCCTCCCAAGCATGCAAAACCATATGGCTCACATCATAGTAAAGGTGGAAGGTGTAAGTGGAAACCTCCTTGCTTTCCAATTGCCTCTTCAAGGTAGGAGTGATGAAAAAACATGGGGTAATATTATTCCCAATGAGTGACTCTCACCCCCCATGCTATCATCCAAATAAAATGAGCCAATCTAGTTAGCTCAAAAAAGATCCTCAACCCCCTGGTTCATACAATGTGTTGGGGGTTGCATGGAGAGATTGGATCCTCCCATCCAAGTGGTTTCTCTCTACATTTATGGTAAGTATGGGGCTACTTCTGATCTTTGGGCTGAAATGTCATGGCCTCCCGGAGTGGCCCAGGCTACCCCCACCAAACAAAATAAGCCATGAAGTGCCTCCTCCAAAAAACTCAATTTCTTTAAATGGCTCCTCCCGCATGAAGAAAAATGAGATGTAATTTGGAAATCATGGGCTGCCCATTGCATTTCTTGAAGCATGCATCATTGAAAAGTAGGGAGAATCATACTCCCTATTGGGCATCTCCAACTCATATGCCACTCTCCAAAAAAAATCTCCCCATGAACATAAAAATTATCAGTAATACATGGAAGCAAAAACCAATAGAAACAAGTTGCCATATGACAACAAGAAAGTGGATCAAGGTCCCACACATGGAACCAACACGAGTCCATCATTTTCCTGCATCAAATCAAACAATAACAAGTGATTTTTTTAGCCGATTGTTTGTCTTCCACAATCATTCTACAAGACAGAAACATGAAAGTACAAAGTGGTGTCAATGATGCACATCAAGAATCATGTGGCTTCCCTGCACAAACCACCACTAAGATATCCAATTTTAATGCTACAAATGGCTTCAAGTACATCATCATACAATATGAAAGAAGGGATAATCCTTCTTGGTACAAACATGTTTCTCATAAAAATTAAAGAAGTAAAAAAACATAATGTAGAATTATACATTCTCTACCATGTACTTGGGACCTTGAGCTGAAATGGCTCAACCTGAAATTTTCCATCACCTCCAAAAAGTAAGAAAGTTCTTGTGGCATCCTATCTATCACCATCCGGGCTATGCATCTCTCCATATGCTAAAATATATCATGATAGATGCCCTCCCAAATAAACTCCTCTGCCAAGGAAAGATATGCATCAAAGTGCATGGAAAAGAAGTCCTCATGCGTTGCATGTAGCAGACTTCTCCTTGAGATTAGAAGCTATAGTCAAGAAGACTCTGCCATGAGAATAGATGACCACATCATCCACCATATATCTATCATCTCCATCCGGGTCATCAAGAATCATGCAAGCACCAAGATCCTTGGAGCACTCTACCAAGAGTTGAGACTTCCAATATGGATCAATCCTCCCTAAGAGACAACATTGATGATCGACAATGTGAAGATCCCCACATGTTGCTATCTTTTCCTTTGACATCCCTCATGCAAAAATCCATCCTCCAAATTTCTACCATGCCCATCATGCAGATGCTCATGCTAAAAAAGAATTAGGAATTTTTTGAAGTTAGTCTCCCATGAGAAGCTCCCATCCAAAGAGAATCTCTCAATCTTGCCCAATATAAGAATGAGTGGCCTCCATCTACTCCAATGTATCGAGGATTCCTTCCTCAAAGGAAGTACTCTATATTTTTCCAAATCCATGGAGCAACTCCCTTGCACCATGAAGGTGCCATCCTCCATCACTGCAGCAACTTCGTCGGCACAATACATATAGTGAGAGTGGGTGGTGCTGAAAATAGAAGAATGTCTCTCTCCTCCTTGAGGCTATCCCAAACTCTCTCGCACCTGTACTAGACTCCTCCATGGCTTTCACCTCTCCAGAAATCTAAGAGGGGTGAACCAAATGGAAATATGCCTCTTACCAAATCTAGATCTGGTGGCCTCCTAGGTCGAATGCCTCCATGTAGTGAGACATCAATGTCAAGAGTAGATTGTACATATAGTTGGGAAACTTTGCCCCTACCCCTCACAGCGCAAAACCCAGTCCGCCTCTTCTTTGCACCAACTCTCCGAAATAGATATGGGGTGTGTGCTCCTAATCAAATGATGATGTCTTTCCTCACTATCTTCTTCTTCCATTTGCAATGCTCCAAAATCATGTTGTCCACCGATTGTGTCTTGACCTCCATATGTGAGATCCTGGGGCAACTTCTTTGTAATGCTACAAGAAATCCTCCTATTGGAGCATGTTCATCCTCTTTCCTCTACATGAGGTACTAGATATTCTCTAGATGTGACGATGTTGTAATCCCCATCCTTCTCTTCCTCTTCAATATGAATAGGAGGTAACTTCTCAATAAGAGTATCCTCCTTTACAAAAGGAACCCTGCATGCCCTCTTGAACAAAGGTATGAGACATAAAATTTTTCTTCTATCGATGTGTTATGCAAGATGTGAGCCTCTCCATCATATTTATGAAGTGGTTTTTGAGTTTTTAAGTTCTTCCAACCCATGCACAAGCTTTGGTTTGTTTGGCTCAACCAAGAGTGTTTTAGAATGCTTCCCATCAATTTTTTTCCACTAATCTCTTAGTGAACTTTGCATAAGAATAAATATTGTCATTTTTCAATGAAAATGACTCGTAAATCCACCAAGCATAGGCCTTACCTTCAAAGTGCAGTACTACAACTACGATGGCTTCATCTTCGGAAACTTGGTGATGTTGCAAATAAGTGTGTAGCTCCTCCACCCAAACTCGGCTGAACATGTTGGTCATCCATAAAAAATAGATAGATAAAATCTATCCATGTCATGCTTGCTCGCTCCCTCCACCTTGATCATGCAAAACTTCTCAAAAGTGATATGATCTCTAAACCTTTTCAGTTTGAGATTCATATTCTCGAAGAAAAATCACTAAGGGTTTCCCTCTTAGGCATTCCTCCTTCTTCCATATCTCTCGATGATAGATATGGGAATTTGACTCGTGTTGTGCATAATAATATGTAGCTTAATGCTTACACCTATCATGTGCCAATCTAGATCCGGCTCTAGATTCAAACTTCTCCTGGAGATTCCATCTCTCTCTCATCTTCTTAAGATCTTCATTGATGCTTTGCATAGATTTTGGAAGAAGCCTTGAGAGCCTCTCCTCCTCTTTCCTCCACATAATGGAGTCTTCTTTCTATTCATGTCTCCTTCTCTTGATAGCATGATGGTTGAGTTCCACGAGTCTGAGCCAAGACTATGCTTTCGATACCACCGTAATATCCCCAAAATGGGAATGCAGAAATTCATAAGCACAATACTGGAATAGCGAGGGTGAAATTAAGTCATTAAATGTGTTGAGAAACACATAGCCATCAAATGAATGAAATGACAGAAAAAAATAAGCACTTCTACATCCTCCCAAGTGGGGAAAATGCAACAATTTGACCTTGAAAACATTATTTATGGAGATTTACGTTTTATACGGGAGAAATAATGCTTGGTTCCCTTAGAATATAGACTTAGGCCCTCACATAAAAAAATAGATAGAAAAAAAATCTCTTTTGATTAGTTTAAATAGATCTCCCTGACCTCAAATCAACTTAAAAAATATCCAAACCCCATGACTTAAGTTACGCGAGATTATCGAAGCACATGAAAACATTATTTTATGAGGGTTTCTACAAAAACAGGGATAGAGAAACATGGATATGGAACTTTTTTTGAACAATATTCTAAGAAAGTGAAGATATGGCCTCCTTAATGTATTATAAAAGACAACCCGAGCTAGGGTTTCATGAAAGGTACAAGCACAAAAAGAGTAGATCTGAATATTCAGCTACTAGAAAAAACGATGTTACTGCAACATTACATAAAAAATATATAAATAATACATCATAGGGATGATAATCCCTTCGTCTATCTTTCCGGGAGAAGGGTTGGCCCTTTCCCTAGGATACTAGCTCAAAATCGGGGGCTTAAACCCTGCTGCATCAAATCTATGCAAAATGACACAGTTCTCGCAAGACAATACGTTGTAGGAGATGAGGAAAAATGTGGCCAACTACTAACATGTGAAATTTTCTTAGAAATCTTCCAAGCTGATCTCTCAAGAGAAGGAAGGCACGCTCTACTAAGAACATACTCGGAAGTGGTGTTATCAAACCTCCCAACGCAACACCCCGCAACACAACAATATTATGCTACGAAATAACATCGGGGTTGGAAAATGGTGCTTAGCCCGAAGCCTCGGATGTGGATCAATATAGAAAAAATCTCTCCCTAAGAGGCATCTCAAGGGAAGAGGTGGGATTCCCGCTCGGGAACAATCGATGCTAAACAACACACGCAACCACTGCTAAACAACAATAGGAAGCCAAATATAAACAGACTCAATATCAAATGATAATATAAACATGCATCACAAAGGCTCCCATCCTCTCCATATATAACAAGTGAAACTCTTCACATGGGGTCCCATCCGTATGTGCCATCAAGCTCATGCAAGTTATTCTCCACCAAAACTGTGTTTTTCATCAAGGAAATTCAATGTATCTAGACAACTTTGTTGACTTGGTCAAAGTTGACTAAATCAACATTATCCCATATCTCTTCACACCCGAGGGTGCTCAAATTAGTTTGCTTATTCTTCCTCCTTTCACATTAGGAGTGTTATTGATCCTTCTAAAGAGGTTAATGGGCCTCCCTACCCATTTAGTCACCTATCTAGTTATAAAACAACTCTAATATTGGATTTAGTTTGAAGGCTAAATTTTTTTGAATATTACATATGGAAACAATTCAAAAGCTACACGGAAACCCAAATATTATTGTAAGCTGACGAGATATCCCTTTTTTTATCGTAAATTCTTGGACGAAATTATTTTCTTCTTTGGGTACTCTAGCTCATCTTATTATCCTTAATCTGATGGGAAAAATAAGATAATGAACAAATGTTTGGAAAGATATATTTGTTGTTTTTTATCCGATAAAAAAACACAATGGGTCAAGCTGATTTACCTCCGGTTGCATGGTGGTATAACAGCTTCCTTCCATATTGCAACAAAAATGACCCATTTATGGCATTTTATGGATATTTTCCACCGCCCATCACATCATCTTTTAGAAAAATTCTAAGGTTCAAGAATTGGAAGATCCCATCAAACATCAACAACAAGTTCTCCAACTCTTAAAGGATAACCTAAATTTGGCACAAAATCGAATGAAACAACAGGGGAGATAAACATCACATTGAGAGAAGTTTTTGATGTAGGAGACTTTAATATTCCTAATTAGCTTTTGCGCTAGTTAGAATATTAAATTTTGTTATTCTCAATAATATGGATAAATAAAAGGGTAGAGGGACCCATAAATCTCTTTAGTAGTAATAAAACCACTCCTTGGTGTGAATGGGGGGTAAATGCATGTGGATGGGGTCAATTTGACCAAATCAACGAGTGCAACCATGGAGGTAGTAGAGATAGTGGAGGACATCGTAGTCATAATGGGAGGAAGTCTCCATGAGAGTGACATTATTATTGAGTGGGACCAAACGGTTGAAGGCTCACAAAATCATATAAGTATGGGGATGGTAGCCATAGAGGGAATTCTAAATATTGTTTAAGTATTGTCTTTTGATGACTTTCTACACACTTCGGCTCTTTAGCGGGAGTCCGTTGTATTGTTTAGCACAATGGTTGTTTCCGAGAAGAAATCCCTTCCTCATCCTTCGGGGGACTTCGAGTGCCCACTTGGGAGAGGTTCTTTGAGCTACATTCCATCATCCGACATCAGGCCAATATTCATCCACCATCAGTAGCATTGTCGCCTTCAGTAATTGTGCAATCCGGGAAGGCGGTTTCAGTGGAGGGTTAATAACGCAAGTTTTTTGAGCCTATAATCTAGTGAGGGGAGCAACCTTTCATCCGAAAATTTAGTAGGGAGTATTAGCAACTATTTTCTCATAATATCAGCCACCTCCCACCAGTCTCCCAACTACAATGCGTAATTCAACCCTAGTGTCGTATTTTTAATTATTGTCATTTTGGGAAACCCTTTCTAGGGTTATCTTTGAATTGTTCTAGAAATCCCAAATCTCCGGTCCCGACATTTTCTGAGCACCCAATCAATAGATCTATGCATTCCTATTTTCTAGCAATGAGTTATTTCCCAGCATGATTGCGCAATCATAGCCTCCCGATGAGTTGATGCAGCAACAATATCTTATGTCTAGATGTTTAGGGTCATTTCAAGCTTGTTTTGCCTAGCTTGAGTGTATCTTTTCCTTAAGCTCTTGTACTTCATTTTTTGCTAATGCATATAATAAAATGGCTCGGTGATCTTCTCTTTGTATTTTATGTGTTTATTTTTACTTGCATTTTTCCAATTTTATGTTCAATATTCTTGTTTTTCCTATTTTGGAATATTACGATGGTATCATAGCATAATATTGGCTCAAACTATGGGGCACTACATCTATGACATATGAAGAAGAAGAAACTCTTACAAATCGAGAGAAGCGATATATTAATAGAATTTTGGAAGTTTGATTATACAAAAAAAATGAAGAAGACAAAGGAAAGTCTCCAAAATCAAGAGAAATGGATGAGAAATATTTTACAAAGCTTCTTCTTCAAACTATGCAGGTTATTTCCAAAGAAAACAAGATGATGAGGGTGGAAATACAAAGGGAAACCCCAATAGGGTTACAAAATGGAGAAAGTTCCAAACGACTTCACATCATTGGTGTGAGGAACTCGATAGTGCAACAAGTTTCACAATGCTCCACCATGCCTACATTCCTAGTAGTGGGAAATGGGGGTCGGAGAACCCCAAGAGAAGGAGAATCTTGGTGAATAATTTCCGGAATATGAATCTCAATCTCAAAGGTTCAAAGAGAATTTGAAACTTCCAAGAGTTTCTGTCGAGATCAAGGATAATAGGAGATCATGTAATAACAATATAAGTGGAGGTTACATGCAAAACAATGATCCGCACCTTACTACGGGTAGATTATTTCTATCTTCTTTTGATGGTTCATCCAAGTGCACAACTAAGGCTTGGGTGGAAAAAATTAGACGTATATTTCTAGCTGAAGCAAGTGTCATAGATTGAAGCTATTAAGATAGCAGTGTACACCTTGAAGTTGAATCACATGAATGGTGGCTTCATGGTCTATCTACATTGGGGAATGCAGGTGTGAGTGCATATGTAGAATTAACTCGAAGGTTAGTAGAAATATTTGACCGAAGATATCCAAAGGCACACTTTGTTGAGATAACTAGGCTCAAGAAGTCAGGGAAATTTGGAGGCCTATATCTATGAATTTTTTAAAACTTTCGTCATGGTGTGAGATCTGTCAACAACTAGGAGAGTATACATTTTTATTGATGGGCTAGTAGAGCCTTTGCATGGGTTGGTGAAGTCCACTAGACCAACTATGCTCCAAGATTCCATTAAGAGGGCTAGGGACTTACAAGATTCTTTTCCAAGGGAAAGAGCTCCATTCCAACAAAAACCCCACTTTTCAAGTATAAGGGGAAAGATGTGAATATTCCTCCCTCAAAGGAGAACCAAGGCAAGGGACCTCTTAGTGATGATTTCTCGAAGAGATTTGAGGAGGAGGAATCTTTGCTTCACTTACCAAGAACCATGGGAACGAGGCCATCGGTGTGCTATTGGAAAGGCAGAGTATATTGAAGTTTTTCTTTGATAGTGAAAAGGAAGAAGAAGAGGAGACTGGAAGGGGGACACCGAGTGCTATGGAATGAGGAGTGGATCCACCACCACTAGGGGGTGGAAATGGAGCATTTTATCCAATTTTAGGATCCCTTGCATCTATGCGGGGAGTACGAAGTATCCCGACATTCGGAGTCCGAGGCAAATTTCAGGGGGCAGTGGGTGTCGATATTGATAGACAGTGGGGCTACCCAAAATTTCATTGATTCCCAACTAGTATAGAGGAGAGACATAACCACAAATGATTTTTAGGGATTCTCGCTTTTTGTTCTAGGGGCTAGAACCATGTAGTGTGTGAAGTATGTTTCGGCATTGATCGTAGCTTTGGGGACATACACATTGACATATCACTTCTTTGTGGTCAATATTCCGTGACACCAATGTGATTTTTGGGTGTACAATGATTGATCAAACTAGGAAAGGTTACCACGGATTGGGAGACCTTGAAGATGGAAACACCAAATGGTCGAGGGGCATGTACACATATCAACATCGGGTAGCCTCAACACATAATGTGGAGGTTGATTTGTGTAGAGGAGACATAGCATGGGAATTAGAATTGTGTAAGTTGGAGGTAGGAGGCAAGGACAAATCAGTCCACTCATATATGCAAACTATTCTAGACAATTATTCTCATAGTATTCAGAGGCATTCCACCAAGGAGGCCATTTGACCGGAATTTTATTATAGGGTTCTCCCAACTAGCAGCACCACTCACAAATCCGACCAAGATGGGGAGCCTTTGGATGGCCAAACATCATGCGAGAGGGCATTTGATAGGATCAAGAAGGTAATGAGCATTTTTCACGTGTTGGTATTTCCGGAGTTCACCCGGCCATTTGTGCTGGAATGTGATGCTTCAAGGGAGGGTGTTGGCACGATCTTGATGTAGGGACGCCATCCCATAGACTTTGAGAATTAGAAGATGCTGCCACATGAGAGGGTGTATTCCATATATGATAAGGATTTGCTAGTCATCATACATGCATTGGCCAAAATTCATGCAATATTTGGTAGGCAACAGTTTCCAAGTGAAGACTCGACTACCATAGTCTTCGATATTTTCTTTAGCGATGCGACTACAATATAGGCAGAAAAAAATGTGTTATGAGAAATCCAGGGCATATGACTCGACATTGAATATGTCAAAGGGAAGAGAAATGGGGTGGTAGATACCGTATCACAAAGACCACCGACACCATCCTTGTTGAGTGTGGATTCGATTGGAAGGCCCGACTTTTGGTGGAATATTCCATAGACCGCTTCACATGTGAGGTACTATATGGACGAGTGACCAATGAGAGGTATAGAGTGATGGATGAGGTCATCTACTACCAGGATTGGATCTTCTTGACTAGATATTCTAAGCTCAAGGAGAAAATGTTGCAGGGTAGCACATGATTCACCACTCTCAAGCCACCAAGGTTTAACAAAGACATATCGGGCCATTAGAGAGAGATTATCATGGAAGGGTATCAAGGAGGATGTGCTCTAGCACATCAAGGAGTGTGTATTTTTATAGCGAGAATAAAGGAGAGAAAAACCATCATGTAGGGTTGTTACAACCACTTCCTATCCCGAAAGGGAAATGGGAGAGAATTTATATGGATGTCATTACCGCTTTTCTGCAGTACAAGGCAAGGATTATATATTTGTGGTCGTTTATCAACTAAGAAAGTATTCACATTTATTTCCCATTCCTTCATGTTACACTACTTCACAAGTGGTCGAGCTTTTATTTAGAGATGTTTTCGTGACTTCATGGTCTTCCTAAGACCATAGTTAGTGATAGATATATTCACTTCATTGGTGCCTTTTGGCAAGAGATTTTCTATTTGGTTGGTACCGAGTTGACACCGAGTACCATTTATCATCCCCTGCACATATGGGAAAAACAAATATAGTAAACAAGTGGCTGAAAGGCTACTTGTGAAACTATGTTTCGAGGGTAGCAGCAGAGCATGGCTACGCCGGCTCCACTTGGGAGAATATTGCTACAATACAACATTTTATATGTCGATCAGTATGTCTCCATTTCGGGCTCTATATGGTTATGATGCTTTATAATTTTTTTGATGTGATTTTTGGGGAAGAAAGGCTCCTAGAGCCAAAGAGTGGATCCAAGAGGGTTAGGATATACTCTGTGTTCCTAAGGACAACATTGCTACAAACCAAAATAATAAAAAAAATTGTATGCGAACGTGGTTTGGATGGAGAGATAGTTTGAGGTGGATGATTTGGTGTATATTTGTCTTAAGCCTTACAAGAAATATATGTTGAAGGAGAAAGGGGTTGAGAAGATTAAGCCCCATTTCTATGGGCCATACAAGATGATCCTTCATGTTGGGGAAGTAGCATATGAGTTGGAGCTCCCCATCGGGAGTAAGATCACAACATCTTTCATGTCTCATTCCTTAATAAGTCCATTCAACAACATGTAGTTGCCACTATTGATCTCCCACCTATTGATGATGAGGGCCATATGGTTTTACAAACGGAAGCTATCTTGGATACTTGGGAGACTCAACTAAGGAACATGGTGATTAGAGAATATTGGTTTCGATGGAGGAACCTACCGGATGAGGATGCTACTTGGGAAGGAGATAATATTTTTCAGCATCCATCCTTGCGCTTGCTTAAGGACAATAAAAATTTGGGAGGGGAGGATTGTAATATTCCTAATTAGCGTTTAGCTAGTTACAATATTAAATTTTGTTTTTTTCAATAATATAGATGAATAAGAGGGTAGAGGGACCCATAAATCTCTTTGGTAGGAATAAAACCACTTCTAATGTGAATGTGTATCAAGGCATCTAGATGGGATCAATATGAATAAACCACTCCTTGGTGTGAATGGGGGGTAAATGCATGTGGATGGGGTCAGTTTCACCAAATCAACAACGTAGTCATGGAGGTAGTGGAGACAGTGGAGGACAATGTAGTCATAATGGGAGAAAGTCTCCCATTAGAGTAGCATCATTATTGTGTGGAGCCAAAGGGGTGAAGGCTCAAAAGGCATATAAATAAGGGGATGGTAGCCATAGAGAGCATTCTTAATATTTTTTATGTATGTATTGTATGAATTTCTACATGCTTCATTTGTTTAGTGTAGTTTGTCGTGCGTCGTTTAGCACAAGCGTGTTTCCAAGTGGAAATCCCACCCTCATCCTTGGGGGAAATTCGAGTGCTCACTCGAGAGAGGTTATTTGAGCTACATTCCATCATCCAGAAATCGAGCCAATATTCATCCACCATTAGCAATGTAGTCTCCTTCAAGAATTACGCATTCCAAGAGGGAAGTTTCGGTGGAGGGTTAATAACCCAAGTTTTTGAGCTTATCATCCAGTGAGTGGAGAAACCCTTGATACGTAAAGTCACTAGGGAGGATTAGAAGCTATTTTCTCATAAAATTGGCCACCTCCTAGGAGTCTCCCATCTACACAAGTGTGATTTAACCCTAGCGCTACATTTTTCATTATTGTCATTTACGAAAACCCTTTCTCGGGTTATCTTGAAATTGTGCTAGAAAGCACGAGATCTCTTATGCCGGCATTTTCTAAGCACCCTAATCAGCGAGATATATTCATTCCTAATTTCCAATGACAACTATTTCCAGTAGGAATGTGCAATCATAGCTCGCCAGCAGTTGATGCAACAACAATATCTTATGTCTTGATGTTTAGGGTTATTTCAGACTTGTTTTGCCCAGCATTGAGTGTCTCTTCCTCAAGATATTGTACTTCATTTATGCTATTACCTATAATAAAATGGCTCGTTGATCTACTCATGTATTTGGTGTGTTGATGTTTATTGCATTTTCTAGTTTTATGTTCAATATTCCCTGTTTTTTTCCGATTTTGGAATATTACGAGAGCGTGTATTTTTATGACTACAATCATACAAACAAATGTCCCTCAATCAAGCTAAGAAGGATAATAAATTATCGCCAAAGTAATATATTCCTTACAAGGTGTTGAAAAATATTGGTACTATGGCATACAAATGGGAGCTTCCTCGCTTCTTCTCGAGTGCACCTAGTTTTCCATGTTTCATGCTTAAAGAAAGTTATAGGTGAAAAACTTTGAGTTCAAACAATATTTGCCGTAACTTGATGAGGAAGGAAAAAATCATATTGGAACCTGAAACGAGTCACGTAAACAAGAACTCGACGACTTACAAAATGAATCAATTTCAGAGTATCTCATCAAGTGGAAGAACTTAACCACTAAAGATTCCACATGGGATGATGAGAATTTTATACGTAAGCATCCGTAGCTACTCAAGTGTTGAGGACAACACTTTTTTTGAAGGAGAGGGACACGTTAGGTCTATATATTACTAGTGTACTCACTTATTGTTCTTAGTCTAGCCCCCTTATCTTTATTTTTTGTACCCCCTGTAGCCCCCCATATTGTTATTATTATTCCCCATAAAAATCCACTATTGTTATATGGTTGTGCCCTTACATTATTATTGTTAGGTTGGCTAGGATTATATTAAGGCCCCATGAACTCCTATATATAGAAAGGAGGATTTGTCATTTATATCATCCAATAATTGTTCATTTATGTAATGTAAATAAGGTTTCCCCCCTCGAAGTGGCTGATTTCTAAGGCATTGATCTCTCTTTTATTCTATTTTTTTGAGCTCATTTCATAAAATTTGTGTTAGTATTTTTTTGATGACATACTAATCTACAAGCAGGTCTTGGAAGGATCATGTCCAACATGTTGACAGGGTGCTCAAACTATTGGAAGAGAAACAACTATATTCAAAATCCTCCAAATGTTTCTTTGCAGTACAAGAGGTGGAATATCCGGGTCATATTGTGTCTCGAGGGAGGGTGTTAAGGTATACCCTCATAATATTAAATACATTAAGGAATGGAAAATCCCCACAACCATAAAGCCGTTTCAAGGATTTCTTGGGTAAACACGGTATTATCACAAGTTTGTTAAGAATTATGGGAGAATAGAAGCACCTCTAACAACATTATTGAAGAAAGATGCATTTTCATGGACTCTTGAAGCAACTAAGGCCTTTGAACATCTTAAAGAGGAAATGGGCCTAGCACCGATATTAACTACACCTAAACGCATAAAAACCTTTATTGTCGAATGTGATGCCTTGGGAAATGGAATTGGTGGCTTTTTAATGCAAGAAGGAAGACCCATTACTTTTGAAAACTTTTTCAATCAAAGGAAAGTATTTACCAAAAGCTATTTATGAGAAGGAAATGTTGGCAATACTACATGCACTAAAGAAATGGTGACTTGCCTATTGGGCAGACACTTCAAGGTAAAAAATGATCATGATAGTCTTAAATAATTTTTGGAACAAAGACTATCTTGAGAAGAGCAACAAAAATGTGTCATAAAAATGTTGGGTTATGACTTTGAAATCATCTACAAAAAAAGGTAATCTAAATGTTGTTGCGAGATGCACTCTCGAGAAATGATGAGGAGGTGTAAGCATTTCTTTGTGCCATTTATATTAGCCAACCAGATTGGATAACCGACGCAAGGGAGGAATGGAAGAATGATGAAAAGGTATGGACACTCATTCAAAATTTGCGAGCAAGATCCTAGTAGATATGATACATTTAGTTGGAAAAATGATTCCTTATGGTACAAAGATCACTTATATATTTGTAATAATTCCCAACTAAAACAAAATATTCTTTTGGAATTGCACACCTCTCTCATTGGAGGACACTCGAAATTTTTAAAAACTTACCACGGGGAGAAGAAATATTTTTTTTAGGATGGCCTTAAATCTAATATTCAAATTTTTGTGGAAGAATTTTTTGGTTTTCTAACAAAATAAATTTGAGACAATTAAGATCCCGAGTCTGCTACAACCTTTACCCATTCCAAGTCAATGTTGGGAGGAGGTTTCAATGGATTTTATCGGAGGGTTACCTAAGACCGAAGAAAAGAGTTTCATCATGGTGGTAGTTGATAGACTTACCAAGTATGCACACTTTTGTGCATTATCTCATCCATTTAAAGAAAGTACAATTGCTACTGCATTTATGGAAACAATTAAAAAGATACATTGAAATGAAAATATTATTGTAAGCTGACGAGATCCCATTTTCACTGGAAATTTTTGGATGGAATTATTTTCTTGTTTGGATACTCAACTAGCCAATAGATCATCTTATCATCCTCAATCGATGGGAAAACCGAGATAGTGAACAAATTTTTGGAAGGATGTCCTCATTTTTTTTGTATTTCGATAAACAAACACAATTGGTCAATTGGTTGCCTCTAGCTAAATGGCAGTATAAAACTTCCTTCTATACTATAGCAAAAATGACCCCCTTTTATGGCACTTTATGGATATCACCCATCGTCCATCACATCATCTTTAAGAGAATATTCTAAATTTCAAGCGAGTGGAATATCACATCGAGCATCAACAACAAGTTCTCCAACTCTTAAAGGATAACCTAAAATTGGCACAAAATCGAATGAAACAATAGGAAAAATCAACATCGCAACGAGATAAGTTTTGATGTAGGAGACTCGGATATTTTTACGGCTATGACCATAAAAAAGAAATTCACTCAAGAAAGCTAATAAGGATACTAAATTATTGCAAAAGTACTATGGTCCTTACAAGTTATTGCAAAATATTGGTACTATGGCATACAAATTGGAGCTTCCTACTTCTTCTTTAGTGCACCTAGTTCTCCATGTTTCATGCTTAAAGAAGGTTATAGGTTACAAACTTTCAATTCAAACAATGTTGCCGTAACTTGATGAGGAAGGAAATATTATATTTGACCATGAAGTAGTCACGAAAAGAAGAGCTCGGGAGCTATGAAATTGATCAATTTCGGAGTATCTCATCAAGTGCAAGAACTTACCCAATGAACACCCCACATGGGGCGATGATAATTTTATACAAAATCTTCCAAAGCTACTCAAGTGTTGAGGAAAACACTTCTTGAAGGAAATGGGCATGTTAGGTCCCTATATTAGTAGTGTATTCCCTTATTTTTGTAGTGTAGCCCCCCTTATTATTATTTTTGTACCCATGTAGTCCCCATATTGTTATTATTGTGCCCCATAAAACCCCACTATTGCTATTGTTGGCCCTTATATTATTGTTTTTTAGGTCAGCTAGGATTATATTGTGACCCCATGGACTCCTACATATAGAAAGGAGGTTTTTTCATTTGAATCATCCAAGAATAAAGGAGGTTTTCCCCCTTGAAGTGGTTGATTTATAAGGCGTTGATCTCTCTCTTCTTCTATTTTTTGGAGATGGTTTCTTAACATTTGGTATTAGAGCTTTGGATTCTAGGGTTTCACTTTGCCTCAAACAGGTCATCATGGAATTTTCACTATAAATTTTTTTTCAACAAAGGTTCAAAAGCTTTAAAAAAAAACCATTTGCGAAGAATTCATGAGGAACTTCGTGTAAAAAAATTTAAGATATTAGTTTGCAATATTTTTTGGAGATATGATTTGTGGAAGTTAGGGTTTTTGCGGGCTCCCAAATTTCGTGTCAAAGAGGTGACATTGGGAAAATTGTCATAAATCTCTCTCTCGAGAATGTGATTGGAATTCTATAAGAAGTGGGCTGAAAGTACACATACTATGTTTTACTTTGTATCAATTTCAGAGCCGAAGGAGGAAATAATGACATGTTGCACACCATTTTGATGGTTTCTTAATAGATCTCCTAACACTTGTCTAGAGTGAGGATTCAATCACATTTTAGCAATAAAATAATGGTTCCTTTTGTGGCACAAGTGTGTATTATCTCGAACCCATTCCTATTCAAAGTATTCAACATCTTCTCTTCCATTAACTATGCAACACATTTCCAATATCAACTAAAAACATTTTTCAAGAGTAATTTGGATTTCTATATCCCATTGATATTTTGTCTAAACTTGCTAGGTTCTTGCCATTTTGTTTCAAGAACATCCTTAATAAGAGTCTTGAAATCAAAAATACCACCTTGGGTTGAGACAATCCTTAGGTGGAGGAATTTTATAATATACAACAATGTCCCAGGGCTAATATGATCCCAATGGTGCACCATGGATTCTATCGATGATCATGTTTTCATCATCGGTTTCAATTAGGATCCATTCTAAAGTCCCAACACATGGAAATACATGTGTATGAGAAACCAACTTATGAAAACATTAATTTTTTAATATTATTATAAACATCATGACCCTCTGCATCTTCCGAAATCTCCTTTCTTGAGAATGCTATGTATATTTCTCGACCATGATAGAGGTATTTATCTGTGTATCTAATAGGAAATATCCTTGAATGTAGGTACTTGTTGTTCTTTCGTGAAACAATCCCTCTAAAATGTGGCCTACACTTGAATTTTGGAGCCTACCATGGATCTTTCGATCATTCATTCCATAATCACTTTATGTTTGATCAATAAGTGTCAAATTCACCTACTCATACATGTTAAGTCCGCAACAAGGTCATGGGTCCACTCTTTTATGACATCTTGAATAGGCATGGCCATTAGGGCGAACTTTGAGGTCTAAAATGGGCCTCCTAAGAAAAATGTACAACCAAAATAAAATATATAAGAACCAATAATATTCAAGATGATGATGTTAACCATGGGGGATGATTCACCATTTTTTTAAGTAAAAGGATAAAAAATATTAAAAAATTAATAAAATAATAAAACTACTTTTTCAACTCGTATTTTCAACTTATCTCCAAACTTTTTTACTCAAATTTCGAGTGGGAGTACTCGTTGGATGCAAAATTTAATTCATCACCTAAGGAGTACCCATGTTGCATACTTTTCGATAGACCCTCGCTATGTGAAAAATGAGAAATACATGAAAAAACATGATTGCAATCACGTTTTTCATGTATTTCTAATTTTTTCGTTTAGAAGGGTCCATCGAAAGTATGCAACATGGGTACTATTTGGATGATGAATTAAAATTTTCATCTAAAAAGTACTCCCACTCGAAATTTGAGTAAAAAATTTGGGAGATAAGTTGAAAATATGAGTTAAAAAGTAGTTTTATCTTTTTTTCTCTCTAAAATTTGATGATGTAATCAAATCTTATTGTATTATTTCCACTATTATTTTTTATAATTTCCTTAGGAGGCCCATTTTAGACCTCAAAAAATCCCTTAATGACAAGTCCATAAAGACAATGCCTATGCGATGTTCAACCCGTGTCGACAATTAATGTGCACTTTCATCGACGAGTCTCTCACTTTTGGTTGTGATTTTCCTTTTCTTTCGACGATTTTTCCTAATTGTCTCTCTTTCACACCCTTGCTTTATTAATTGTCACTTTCATGTTTATGACTAGTAGATTTTACTTTTTTTTCAATGTAATAAGTGTAATTTTCATGTTTTCTTTATTTTCTCATATGTCAATTTTAATATTGTTTACATTTTGCAAGCATTGTTTGCACTTTCCTCTTACTTGTCGCAAATGTCATCTTTTGGCATGGTAGGCGTCACACATTGCGTAAATGTAGTTTTGGTTTTTTTCAAGGTGAAAACTTAGTGCTACCGAGTCATTCTTATCATGTATATATGTATCACTCTCATTCCCAAATTTTCAAGAACTTTCACACAAGCGTTGTCACCGTCATCCGAAAAGTGTACATTTAGTGTCGCACTTTGGGAAAGCTCTCAAATTGGGGGGGTATTATGTTATTCATTTGTTATGATTGATAAATTTCTGATCATCAAATATTTTAACTATGTGATCATAATCAATTTTTATCATTTTTCACATTGGTGTCACTGATCCCACAATTAGCCAAATCTGGGAAAAAGATCTCGCCCGAGCAACTTGGCCTCACTCAACCTTCCTAAATTGTGTATTACAAATTATAAGTCATCAAGCTTCAACCTTTCCTCTTGATAATACACAATGTGTAGTATTTTACTTCTTTAACCATGCACTACACAATATCAATGCTTAATCCCGACCCTTGAGCTCTATAAATACACAATCCTTGCCTTTAGCTAGTCTCCTCTACATACTGTGTAGTCTCAAGCATCAAGCCTCGACCTTGACCCCTTTAACTATTGTTTAGATGATCCAAAAATAATTTTTATCATAGGTTATAGTATTTGAATAAAATAATTATTAATTTAAGATATTAAATTAATAATTATTATTCTAGAATATTTAATATATTTGTGAGATATTTAGAATTAGAAATTTGTTATTAAAAATTAGGACTCTAGAAAAGAGTCATTTCCTAGGCTCTAAGTTAGGAGTGAAGTTAGTAGAGTGGTTAGAATCTCATTTATTGTAAATGGACACTTGTTTATTTTCCAAGTGATCCATAACTAGATTAAGTTAGAGCATAGAGCTTATAAATAGGTTAGTTTCCTATTTTCATTGTAATGTGTAATGAGAGAATGTGAGAGTGTGAGTTTACGTGTGTAAACTCCTGTAATTTTCTATGTAATCTTTTTGCTTGATCAATAAAGTTGTGTGTCTGAGGACACTTCTGCACTTTCATGTGGTATCAGAGCCACAGTAACGCTGTGAGGAGGAGATTCCAGTTCTATCACGTCGTGGAAAACTCAACTCTGTTGAAGTGATCAGCAAAATATTGGTATGAAATTTGCAAATTTTTTTTATTGATTTTAGATCTGCAAATTCCAAAAATCATTTTTTAAAAGGAACCACTGCAAATCTGTGGGATTTTTTTTTAAAATTGTTTGAGTGAACAAAAAAAAAATGAGAGCGCTCTTGCCAAGGTTTATTTTTTTTGGATTGAATTGCTTTATAAGAAGTTTGTATAAAGCACTGTATATATTCCAGTCATTGTAATATTCTGCAAATCGATTTAGAGAACAGCGTTTTCTGAAATATCGATTTAGCAATGCCAGTGTTGAAACAACATTTTTTAAAAACAAAAAAATAGTTTTCCAGCACTAAAACCAGCGTTGCAATCTGCAATTGAAGGTAAGAAGATCGATTTTGAAATCTGCAAGATCGATTTTGAATAATCGATTATGAACCATTGAATAATCGATTATGAACCAGCGTTTTGAAAGAATGTATGAACGGATGTATGTGGTATTAGAATTTGTCTGCACTTTCTACAACATCGTTTTAATTGGCATTGAATGAATCGAATCAGCATTTGAAAATAGGAACCAACGTGACATCTTGGAAACCTGCGTTTTTAAACAGCGTTTTAAATTAATTGAAACAACCTTTTTAAATGCGTTTGACAGCATATTGAAACAACATTTAGAATTGCCAGTGTTTAGAACTGCCAGCATTCTGCAAATAATTGAAAACAACGTTTAGAAATTTCCAGCGTTATGCAAATAATTGATAAAGCGTTTAGAATCTGCACTTGAAAGTGTTGTAATCTGCCAGCGTTCATTTGTGGCATGAAGCATCGATTCTGCATGTCTAACCAGAGTTTGAATAAAAGCCAATGTTTGAACTGAGCCAACGTTCTGCATTTTGAACAGACGTATGTACCAGCAAGTTCGAAAGTCATATCATCATATCAACAGCATCGACTTCTGCGTTTAATGTGATTTTAATTGCAAAAGAGTTATTAAAGTATTTTCTTTTGTAATTGGGGTGTTTTTTAAAGTTTGTAATTGTTATTTGCAATTAAAATCATATTTTATTTGGAGGAATAAGTTGAATAAGTAGAAATAGTTTTTGAAGCATTGTAATTGGAGTAATAAGGGTGTTGTAATTTTTTGGAGTAATAAGGAGATTTTTGTTTTGTAAATTTTTTTATGGAGTGATAGTGTGACTTAAAGTAATTTTACTTTGAGGGGGGGTAATTTTTTTTACCAGATTGTGCAAAAGCACCATTGTAAAAGTCAAATTTTGAAAATTGCCTTGTAAATATTTGAGAAATTGACTAGAGCCAAGTGCAAAGCTCAGTCAATTTTCTCCTGTTTCGACGACTATTCGAGGGTCAAGGCCAAGCCCCGATAGTTCGTTTTTTGCGTCGTGTGTTGCTGTTGTGTTGCGCATCTTGATTTTTTGGAGCTTGATTCGTGGTGTGAAGTCTTAACACTACAATGTCTAAGTTGATTAATTTCTTTTCTGATTCCGACAAACTTGAAGGCTCAAAATCTTACAAAACATGGCAACGCCTCATCGAAATCACTCTTGTTTATAATGAACTATGGCATGATATTTGTGATGGAGATGTAAAGCCAAATAAACCTATAGATGCAGTTGCGCTAGCAAAATGGGAAGTTAAAAATGCCAAAGCATTAGCTCTCATTAAATCCTCTGTCAATGATGAAATGTATGTCCATATCGAAAATGCTAAAGATGCATGGTCTACTTTGAGAACTTTTAAAGAGTTGTTTGATACTCAGCCTCAATCAAAAAGAGTTGATCTACAATTAAAATTGTTGCATCAAAAATTGACTGAAGAAGGAGATATTCTTGAATACATCTCCAAACTTAAGAATATTAAGCAGGAAATTGTTAATGCTGGTTTTCAAGCAGTTGATGATAGTTTTATGGTCACAATTTTAATTGCTGGGCTTCCTTCTTCCTACACACATTTTTTAGAAACTTTGCAGCTCACTGGAAAGTTAGAAAAGCTAAAGTTTGATGAGCTCTACGAAATGTTAACTCAACATGATAAAACTTTTGGGAAGAAAAAGAAAGTGGGTGAAGATGTTTTTCTTACAGAAGCCAGTACTAGCAACTCCCCAGCTGACAATTCCAAAAACAAAGGCAAAGGTAATTTTAATCAAAATCAAGGTCATGATCGTAGTCAACAAAGAGGAAACAACTCCAACAGAGGCTTCAATTCAGGAAGAAACAATTCTCAAGGCAGAGGCAATAATCAAAACAGAGGATCTCAGCAAGGTACAAGACAGAATCCAGGAAGAGGAAAATCTAAAAACAAAGGACAAAGCAGAGGTCGAGGACAATCTCAAGGTAGAGGATAGTCTCAAGGAAGAGGCACTGATTTGAGTCAAGTTGTTTGCAGGTGATGTAACAGAGTTGGTCACTATGCTTCAGATTGTCGCACATCTATCAATAAAATTTCTAAGTTTCAACAGCCTTCAGCACAGTTTGCAAATGATCAAGATCAAGATGATAATGACTTAGAATATGTCTTCACTTCTTCACCAGCAATCCAAATTTCCTCTTATGTTAAGAGTGATTATGAAGATGCTTGGATTTTGGATTCAGGAGCAACTCAGCACATGACCTGTAGACGAGATTTATTTTGGAATTTTCAAGAGTGCCATCTTAATTCCATCTTTCTAGCAGATGATACAAAACATATGCCTTATGGAAAAGGTGCAGTCAATGTTTTTCTCCCTGAAATTGGAGAAAAATTGATTTCAATGTGTGGTATGTACCCACCTTTAAGAAAACTTTGTTGTCTTTGGTCATGATTCGACAAGCAGGACATCAAATAATTATGGAAGATGGCTTAGTTAAGATTAATTCAGTTAAACAGAACTTCCAAACAGTGATGACAGGATATGAAGACGGAAAACTGTTAAGGATGAAAGGGACAGTTATTCCAAGGCATTCTGATTTTGCAGGGGCAGTTACTACAGGAATTTCACCTATAAGATTATGGCATGTAAGATATGGACATTTGAATTTTGATAGTATTTCTCAATTGCAGAAACAAGGGATGGTTAAAGGACTTCCGACTTTCAACAAAGAAAATGCTAAATGTGAAGCCTGCATTTATGGAAAACAGAGTCGAGAAAGTTTTCCAACAAGTACATGGCGCGCAAACAGGCTGCTGCAACTAGTTCACAGTGATGTGTGTGGTCCACTACAAAGTTCATTAGGTGGTTGCAAATATTTCTTGCTATTTATTGATGATTTCAGTAGAATGACCTGGGTTTACTTTTTGAAAAACAAGTCAGAAGCATTTGAGAAATTTAAAATTTTTCGACAACTTGTTGAAAATGAAGTCAAAGAAAAGATAGGTACTCTCAGGACAGATAATGGCGGAGAATTCAATTCAAATGAATTCAAAACTTATTGCAGTGAAAATGGCATCAGAAGGCATCTTACAAATGTTTACACTCCACAGCAAAATGGAGTCGTAGAAAGGATGAATCGCACATTGTTAGGCATGGCGAGATCCATGTTAAATTTCAAAGGGTTAAGTCCAACATATTGGGCAGAAGCAATCCATACAGCTGTCTATCTAAGAAACAGATCTCCAACTGCTTCGTTAGAAGGAATCACCCCTTATGAAGCTTGGTTTGGTTTCAAACCTAAAGTTAAACATCTTCGAGTTTTTGGATCCATCTGTTATGCCTTAGTTCCCAAAGAAAAGAGAACTAAGCTTGATTCAAGAAGTTTAAAATGCACCATGATTGGCTATTCAGATGAAAAGAAAGGGTATCATCTTTTGACCAATGGAAAATTTATTGTGAGCAGGGATGTCATTTTTGATGAAAAAGAGAGTAAGAGTGCTGAAGAAATCGAAAGTATTCTTCACAAGTTAGAAACTAAGGGCAGTAAAAGGAAAGGAAATATGCAAAGTCAACCAACTTCACCAAATTGGTATGAACTTGATTTTCCTTCCTCTGAAGATGAGTCATCTAGTCCATCTACTTCACCAAAAACATCTGGGTCTTCTAGCAGTTCATCAGCGTCTCCAACCAGCAGCAGTTCTTCTGACAGTGATTCTCCAGATTCACCACCTGAACGATGAACATCAGTTTACATTAATCCCCTCTACAATGATGGAGACTTCTCAGAACCTCAAACAAGTGAGCAACAACTTCCAAAATGGGCAGTTCAACTCTTGAAAGATGTAAGGCCTAATGAACAAAACAAAACAGGAACAAGGGGATCAAAACGAAATGAAGGAAATTTTGCTTTAATAGCAAATGATTTTACTGAACCTTCTTCTTTTCAAGAGGTAGTAAAACATAAAGCATGGCAACAAGCAATGGTTGATGAATATCAGGCAGTTCAAGACAACAACACTTGGCAACTTGTTGATTGTCCTCAGCATGTTAAACCTATTGGATGCAAATGGGTTTATCGAATTAAGTACAAGCAAAATGGTGATATTGACAAGTATAAAGCACGCCTTGTTGCTAAAGGATTTGCGCAGCAGGAAGGAATCGATTATGAGGAGACCTTTGCTCCCACAGCCAAATGGAACACCATCCGCCTCACACTTGCCTTAACAGCTCAGAAAGGGTGGAAAGTTCATCAAATGGATGTCAAAAGCGCTTTTCTCAACAGGGACTTACAGGAAGATGTATACATGACACAACCACCAGGGTTTGAAGTTAAAGGGCAAGAACATAAAGTCTGCAAATTAATCAAGGCTTTATATGGATTAAAACAAGCTCCCCGCACCTGGTATGCCAAAATGGATGAATACCTTCGCAAAGTTGGTTTTCATCGTAGTGAATCTGATGATACTTTGTATGTGTGCCAACAGGGAAAATATATGGTCATTCTCATTATGTATGTTGATGATTTGATCATTACAGGAAACAATGATGATCACATTGAACAGGTGAAAAAGGAGTTGCATGCAGGTTTTAAGATGACAGATTTGGGACTACTTCACTACTATCTTGGGGTTGAAGTATTCCAACGTCCACATCAAATCTTCATTTCCCAGAGTAAATATGCAGCAGAAATTCTTCGGCAATTTGGAATGCAGGATTGTAAGCCTGTCCTTACCCCTATGGAACAAAACTTAAAACTTTCAAAATTTGAAGGGGGGGAAAGAGTGGACAACACGACTTACAGAAAGTTGATTGGCAGCTTGATTTATTTGACAACCACTCGTCCTGATCTATCTTATGCAGTCAGTATTCTTTCACGTTTTATGCAGGAACCACTAGACAGCCACTGGAATGCAGCCAAAAGAGTTCTTCAATATATCCAAGGAACAAAAGATTTTGGTATTCTTTACAAAAAGACTAAAAATTTTGTACTTGGTGGATTTTCAGATGCTGACTTTGCTGGCAATATTGATGACAGGGCATCAACCTCAGGTTACTTAATGAACATGGGGACAGCTGCAGTTTCCTGGAGTTGCAAGAAGCAAACTACAGTGGCCATTTCTTCAGCAGAAGCAGAGTACATTTCAGCATGGGAAGCAGCATGTGAGATTGTTTGGTTACGTCAAGTTTTACAGGACTTGGGGATTCCTCCAGCAGAAGCTACTTCATTATTCATCGACAATAAATCAACAATAAAGCTTGCCAAGAATCCAGTTTTCCATTCAAAGAAAAAGCATGTGGACACCAAGTATCATCATATCAGATCTCTCATTGCAAAGGACGTCATCAAGCCAGTGTTTTTCCCTTCAGAAGATCAGACCTCCGACATTTTCACAAAACCTCTTGGTAGAATAAAGTTTACTAAGTTCAGGGATGAACTTGGTATCTGTTGTAATGTATCTTTGGATCATAGGGGGGAATGTTAGATGTTCCAAAAATAATTTTTATCATAGGTTATAGTATTTGAATAAAATAATTATTAATTTAAGATATTAAATTAATAATTATTATTCTAGAATATTTAATATATTTGTGAGATATTTAGAATTAGAAATTTGTTATTAAAAATTAGGACTCTAGAAAATAGTCGTTTCCTAGGCTCTAAGTTAGGAGTGAAGTTAGTAGAGTGGTTAGAATCTCATTTATTGTAAATGGACACTTGTTTATTTTCCAAGTGATCCATAACTAGATTAAGTTAGAGCATAAAGCTTATAAATAGGGTTAGTTTCCTATTTTCATTGTAATGTGTAATGAGAGAATGTGAGAGTGAGTTTACGTGTGTAAACTCCTAATTTTCTCCCTCAGTGAATATTTTTGTTGAACACAAAATTTAGAAACTGAGACACTTCTTCAGCACTCTCAACCGTGCAATCAGAAATCCCTTATCCTTTGTCTCTCCATAACCATGAAATGGGAAACCTCAAGGGTCAGGCCTCAATCTTGACCCCTTGAGCCCCTTAACTACACAACCATCTTACCTTCACCTCCCTCAACTATGCATTGTGTAGTCTCAAGGCTTAGTTCTGGCCCTTGACCAACTACGATGCTCAAATGTGCAATTATTGAGCATATATCCTAGCCTATCACCCAGTTACAACTCAATCAGTGGTTTTCATGAAGCATGTTAGACTAGGGGTTGTATCATACACATATCATCTTATCATGAGTGGAATTTAGTTGCATATATTCTATCATGTCATGACAAGATGATGATGAAGTAAATGGAGAAGGATACCTTGCTAGAAGACACCTTTGAATATGTGAAAACAATATGATCAATTAAGAGAGAGAAAGGGATGATATATTGTGACAACAAATGAAGATAAATTTCACCTTGAAGACTCCTTATCTTCAAGCCATGAGTAGGAGGAAGAAGAAGATCATGTTCCATCTCTCAAGAAGAAAGAAATAAATAAACAACAAAGAGTGTCTTGACATTTCCATGTGATCATGAAGGCCATATCATCAATTTCATGTCATGTCATGTCATGAGTCATCATGTGCCACATCATTTTTTGGATGATGTCAATTCAATATTGGAGAAATGTAATGTAAAGTGTAAGTCCAAGAGTCATCCATGTAATGTGAAATGTCATGCCAGAAGTTGAAAGGTCATAGAGTGTCAAACAATCATGAGGGTAGCCCAGAAGTCATAAGGGAGGTATAGAATCACCCCATTTACTATATATACACCATCATCTCTCATGTAAAGGAATTTTTACCTTGGCTCTTCCCAGGAATTAGAGAGTAAAATAGTTCTTTTGGAGGAGAAAGCAGTTTCTCTATTTATACACTATTGGGTTTAGTGGTGTTCATTGTCTTGATGTATCTTGGAATTTTTTCTTAATTCATAAGCTCATTGAGCCAACACGCTTTCATGCATATGTCATTAATACTGTAATACTATTCTTTGAATTTTCGCGATGTATGTTGTTTTCATCTGAACTAAGGAAATTAAACTACTTCAGTGGATTTGGTACTTATCGTGTTGAAGGTGTGTTGTATGTGTTTTAACAATTGTTGCTTCTAAAGGAATTATTTTGCTGGTTTTTAAGTCCCTATACAACACTGGTAGTCCAACGATTCAATCATATGTTTATGCTCCTGTGTCTTTTCTAGATTAATACTATTACTTGTATTTAAAGGGCTCACTTTTCTCTCCCCTTTTGGTAGAAGAAACCTGATACATTCCACAACTAAACATTACACAAGGCATACTCAAACTAAAACTACCTATGGATCACTCTCTCATGTTGAAAATTGTAGCCAAGTAAAATATCTGAGAATATATGGCACTTCGACCTTATTTCTAGAAGGGCTCCCACATTGAATGGTGCGAAGTGTAGTTGGGACTTTTCATTGGGGATACCCCCTTAGCTATCATATTTCTAGCACCATCAACAAATGGCGCTAGAAGGAGTGCCAGATGACACATTGTTCCCGTTGAGTCTATTTTAAATCTATTATATTAATTGGCCAATCGCCAAATCATAATCTAATAATGTTTCTCTAACCTATCCTCTAGTAAATTTTTCATCTCCATGGAACAACTTGATCACTTATCACAATTTAAATTTTTTAGCGAGGGTGATACATTCATTTCCATGAATGCATCTATTTTTCTTATGTTTTGTGAATACTATTGTTAGACTCCTGTAATTCACAGTATCAAAAGGTGACTGATTATTTCTCAGGTCTTTCATATTGAAAATAATATTCCATGGTTGTCATTTATTTTTAGGAAAAGAAGGGAAATCCTGACTATCTAGAACATCAAAGGAATCAGTATTCCTTCCTCAGTTCAGTGGAAAGGGGAAAGTGTTGCTGATAAGGTTTAATGGTAAGAAAACTTATTTTTCTACCCTCATTTCATCTCATTTACCCTCGTTTTCCCTCCAGTTTTCCATATTCGACTGTCCCATGCTTCATTTCTTTCAAAACCCATATTTTAGCGCTTTGAATCCCATTCAAACCCCAAAACCCACCTACATAACCGTTCAGGAATTATTACTTTATAAACCTACTTATATTAAAGTCCGAAATTTTAGTGTTATAGCTTTTCCCACCCATCAAACAGCCGTGATATATAACATTATACCATAAACCTTGCCACATTATATTTTACATATATAACAAACCGTTGCTTAAAACCTTTGGTAGAACCTGTCGCCTTTTCGCATATCAACCATCACATAAAATCATCACAACATTCATGTGCTATCACTCCAAAATGCCGATGCGATATCAAGTGGGGCCCCTTTCCCACTGCCCATCACAAATTGAAATCATCAACTCTTATGTTTATCGATAAGTTGTCATGGGTTAAACTTCAGATGTTGCGATGCGATATCAGTAGGGCCCTCTATCACCGACACCTCCACCTACCACAAGTCGCACTTTGCAAATATTAAGACTCCCCCTCCAATGTTCACATGTAAAACCTGCGATCTGCGATGTTGCAGGCAGGCTTGCCTCCTTACCACGTCACCCTTTTCCCCCACCGCACTTCGTGTTGCGCAAAACTTAGAACTTACCTTCCGCTCCCCATATGTAAAACCTGCTATTAGCGATGTGCGGGCGGCCCCACCTTTAAATGCCTCGCACCTTTCTGCCATCTCCGCTCCTCATCTCAGCATCCAATGGTCGACCAAATTTTCGGCCCCCCCGCATCCTTCGAACTTTAACCACGGGTGGGGAGGTGGCCTGAAATGGGTGGTATCCATTACCTCTCGCTCCGCTACGTGTCACGCCCACGGCTCTTTCGACCCCCCTTTTCATTAGCACTTACCACCCTCGACCCCCTCTGAAATGGTTTTCCCTCCACTCCGATACCATTTCCAACCAACTTTTGCTACCACTACTCCATCAACTCTTGCCTGCGCTAATGCTCCACATCATTTTCCCTGCCAGTCCCACCCGAAGGGTGTGTTGGAATTTCTGCCAATTATTAAAGGAAATGTGGGTTTTTCCATTTCAAACTCTGCTGCAGCTGTCACCGACGCAGAAAAGACAGAGGTCGTTTAACAAAAAATGGCTATCATGACAGCCAGCACAACACCAGATTTAATTATTCGGAAACCGTTTCGCACCAAGGCAGAGCCAATACGTTAGAGCCTTTGAAGAGATAAAGCTAAGATGTCAGAGTTGTCATTGCCTCGACATCATTCAAACCAAATTACGATCACTCTGCAATTAATAACGAACTGCTAAGGCCACTGTCACAACCAGACTTATGTTACCACCGCTTGCATGGTTCCACTTGTCAATTTTTGCTTCAATGTAATAAATTAAAATCACTACAGTAGATAGAAGTAACCGACTTATGTTTTATATAAATACTGCATGCATTAGTAGTATCAAAAAGGCCTAGAAGGGGAAAAAATGTTTGTAATAGACTCAGCTGGTTGTAAACACTCTCGTTGGATGAATGAAATATGATTTCGTTTTCCATATTCTTGTTTCATGTTCTGTGGTGAAGTGCACATTTTCTTATAATCTGTCATATCTAGTTTCACATATTTTTGTTCTTTCTTTACTACAGATAGAAAATTTTGTGTAGGATTTACCATGGGGTACCCTTCTCAGTCTTGAAATGGTACTTTATATTTTCCTCTGAGACCATAATGTAGAATTCAGAGACGGCTTGCTCTGCATTCTCGTTGAACCTTAATCTCCTCCTCCTTTCCATTTCACAAGCTGTTAAGATCCATTGAAACGGCTAGCTTTCCTGGTTGCACCTGACCTTAGTTATTCATCCATTTGAATCTGTTTACACTTGTTAGATTCTATAGTCTAATGGCTCTCTTCTGCTGCCTCAACCATAAATCTTCAAAAAAACCCCTATGCACCAATAGCTAGCCTAAAATTCCTGTAAAAACAAAGCTACATATAATATAGAGAGCCTTCTATGAGTCCAGGAAGGCTAGGTCATGGATTCCAAAGAGGTTTTATGTTTCTCCCATAGTTCTATCTTCAGCCTTTGGAAATTACGGGGAGCTAACAAATATGACATTGACTGTATAGATGTGGAATGTATTATTTTGTGCCTCACACTTGAAGGTCGAGTAAGTTGATGGTGTCATAGCTATTGGGGAAAAGTGATTCCCTATAATTTGATTTTTCAACCCTTTCGTAATCTTGTGAAGCATGCGTGCACTGTATGTGCTAGAAATTATATTTCAGTTTAGATCAATCTAACTGCATAATAATGAAAACCAATTCATCTAATCTATGAAATCAAGTAACGAAAAGAAATAAAACAAATTAAAAAGAAAATATAGCACGCAATAACATTTGCAGGAATTGAAATTTTAATCTAAGAAATAATTTCAAAGTATGTAAAGAAAAATGACTCAGGTATGTTCAATCACTCCAACATCTAATATGGAAATATGATAGAATCACCCTCTTGAGATGATAAGTAACTGATTATACTTAAGTCTTTAAATCTAGGAAAGAAATGAAAGCATGCAAAGGGAAAACTCAATAATTACATAAGTTAGGTATTCAAGCATTTAGAAATATGGTAAAATCACCTTCTTGAAATTATCTTTAAGAACACCCAATATTACAATTGAAAGAGGATCTAAATCTAGAAAACAATGTAAAAGCATGTAAAAGTAAAGCATAATGATTGCATAGGTTGAACATTCAATCACCCAATTTAAAAGTATGACAAGTAACCTTCTTGGCTTGATATTTTATTCAATCATAAAATGAATTGATAGCTTGATCTAAGAAATTAAATAATAGAACATTAAAGGAAACTAAATAACTATGAGCTCTATTGCCTCAAACTTAACCCAATTGGAAAATAGATAAATATTTCCTATTGAAATGTTTTTAGAAAATAAAAGATTACACAATCATTTTAAAACTAATACTAAGAAAGAAATAAACTTTAATCTCTAAAAACAAGTAAATCTCACACATTTTAGACAGCTGATCTAAAAGTATGAGAGATGGTAAATCAATATGCTCCATATATAAGCAAAACCAAACCAAAATTAAGGAATATTCATGGGTAAGGTGCCACAATCTAATTCTGTTAATTCTGTATTCAAAGCTTGAACATAAATCCAATTTTACACATGATTTGATAGCGGAAAGCTTCCCCTATTTATACAAAAGATGAGAAGTTCTCTCATTAATGAGATTCCATGAATCTCTCCCTATATCTCTAGAGTTCCAATCCAAATAGGAAGTGATAAGGTACATGTATTCTTAGAGTTACAATACGAATAGGAAATGAGACACATATCCTTATGATCCCATGATCTTCTTCATCCAAATTCGAATTTCACCTTAGGAGGCCACATAAGAGTCTTTTGGAAGCTTGTTTTTGACCTACACATGGCCACAAACTCAGTCCACTTTGTGGGTATAAGTATGTGCATACTATTTTCTAGTTTTTAACCATACATTCACTTAAAAATACTAAGAATTAATAAATTTTGGAAAAACATAAATGTAACCCAATAGTGGTAATGGTAAAGTAAATATGATGAAATGGAGGTGGAGTGAATGTGATAATATGGAAGTATAAGTGAAAATGTAATGGAAGTGAATGACAATTTCAAGGCCCAACATACCCCTCAATTGAAGCTATTGCATGTCCTCATGCAATCTATTACATTAATTCTTTTCTATCTTTGAGCTTTGGCTTAACTTTGCATAATATCATTTGATAACTTCATACTTCTGCAAAGTCTTTTTAGTTGAATTGCAACATGGTTGGTTCTTGTGTTTCAACCATATTTTGTTGTTGCATTCAATTTTTATCTTTGAACTTTGCGACATGATAATTTGATTATTGTTGCAAAGTATATTGTTATTGGATTGCATCATGGTTGGTTCTTGTGTGACAACCATGATTGTGTTTGCATAAAATTATCTTTTAAGTAGTTTTCAAAAGCAATTGTATGCTCATGGTATTGGAAATTTTATGAAATGAGGAAAAAAGGTGATTTTTCCAAAAATTATCATTCTAGATTTCCAAGGAATTCTATGGTAAAAAGTTAGAAAATGATGTACGATAACTTACCCTTTGGAAATGGATGAGCTGCATGTGTGGTGGCTACAAAATTATGATTATAATATTCTTCATGTGGATGTATAAGTTATGGATAAAATTGTCAAGATGACTTTTATTGCTTCTAGTAAATCTGCTGAATTTGTTGTGAAATTATGTTGATTCTGAAACTGTCCTCTGATTCTGCAGCTGCCATCTGATTCTGTAGTTTCCATTTGATTATGTTGTTGCCCTCTAATTCCACAACTGTCATCTGATTCTGTTGTTTTCATCTAATTCTGCAGCTGTCATCTAATTTTTTTACTATCATCTGATTTTGCAGCTGCCATCTAATTCAACAGCTCCAGAATGGTGTTGATCTATTGTACCTGCATATCTTCTTCATTTGCTTCAAAATGTTGAAAATGATGTCCTTAATGTCTTCAAAACTTGTTGGCATAATTCCTGCTATGTGAATAGATATTCTAATGTTGAGAATAGAAGGAAATTGTTGACTTAGTGGCCATTAATGGATGCCACTAGTCAAAACAAGAACTCTCACCATTGATGACAATGAGAGTCAAGATGCCCAAACACATCTTGCTAGGTATGAATAATTTTGCTGTTGTCGAGTACCTAAAATATCTGATGAATAAGGGACATTAATTTATTTACATTGTTTGTCAATAACATGACTTGCAATTAAGCCATGCAAGCCTCAAGGTGTTTCTATAAAGATTTTAGACTCTAAGGACTATAGACTCAATAATCTTCATTAAAGCAAGGTTTATTTGCGAAATGAAAAGGATAGGAGAAGGAAAATGGAAATTGAAGATAAAAATGGAAAATGACAATGGGAAATAAGCATGTAAGTGAGCTTAATTATTTTATTTGTGGGTTAGGAGTAGAAAAAGAGTAATGGAAAGTGGATGTGAATAAAAATGAACAACTAGCTACTGCTGGAAAAATAATTGTGGCTTGCTTTGAATTTCTTGATTGGATTTATAATTCAAAAGGGAGGAAAGGTAATGGTCTTGATGGACATGGACTTGTTCTTATGTTTTTCATGAAATTGGTCCCTTGAAGACAAATTGTGTTAGAAAATTGGTTTCCTTCAATTATCATTCGATCATCCCAAACCTGCAAAAACAAACTTGACATAAAGAACATAAGTGTGTTAAAAAAGAAATGGCGAATTCCTTTCTGTTTCTTTTGCAAAAATTTGAATGTCAAATGAAATAGATTAAGGAAAATAAAAAGAGTTATATTCAGTCCAATTCATGATATTGATAACAATCCATTTTTAAGAAATAACCATGAGAAATAAATCAACTCCATGTTGTCGGATGACTTCATGCAATGTGCTCAGTAATATGATTGGCATCTCAATGATTTTTTGTGTTCTGCAATTTAAAGCTTCATAGAAAATACACAACAACAAAATTTATAATGTCAAATATTGAGAAATCATCTAAATAATCTTCCAATTTTTCTACAAGTCACTGTCAAATTGAATTGTCATCTATGTTGCAAAATCATGTTGTCAAAAATATTTGAAGTGGCAAAAAAAAAATTATTTCAATCAAATTTTGCAAGTATTTTTCACCTTATAAATTGCTTCAATAAATCAATTATATATGAAATGTTTTTATTTCTAATATATATATATATATATATATATATATATATATATATATATATATATCTTATTTTTTATATATTTTTTATTATCAATTTTTTTTTTAATGATGAGACACATAGAGAATGAGACACATATGTGTCTAAAATCAAATTTATTAAATCAAAATGGACTCTTAGACCACATGCCATGTGGAGCAGAGTTTGTTATTCACTTGGATTCTTCTAAAATAAAATTTATTAAATAAAATTGGACTCTTAGACCACATGCCATGTAGAGCAGAGTTTGTTATTCACTTGGATTCTTCTGCTTTCAACTTGCCATGTTTAAATAGTTGAAAATAAATCATTTTTTCCTCATGTAATCTGCAAAACGGAGCTCTGAAGAACCCTGAATTTCTCCCAAATGACTCCAAAATCTAGAAATTAGCTCACGTGTTACCTAATTCAACCCGTTCCTGAAACAACCCATGTTTTATTTTTATTTTTTAATTTGCCTTGGTTTGCTCAGAAAATGCGTTTAAAATATGGTTTCTTTAACAGTTATGCATTTCTTGCAATTTTGTTTTCTAGAAATTACTTCTGCAACAAAATAAAATTGTTGTGGTTTGATTTTTTTTATTTGCAAGTTTGGATGTGTAATGGCTTGAGTCTCACAGAGAACTTCAGTGCGATCTCCCTCATTCCAATTACCTGCAATGGAATCTTCAATCTTCTCTTCATTAGCAGTCTGCAATCTTCTCTTCATCAACAGTTTCTTCATGTGATACACTTTCATTGTCTGTCTCTGCAATTTAATCTGCAATATTATCTTCATAAAAAATTTGAAATATTCTCTTCATCAGTTGTTTCTTCATCCGATACACCTTCATTGTCTGTCTCTGCAACTTTTAAAATCGATTTCTAATAAATGTTGCTTGAGGAAGATCGAATATGGAAAAGATAAGGTTCCTTTTTTTTATTGTAATGCATGGGTATTTGTGTGGATTTAAGGCTTGCACATATGTGTAAGGCCAAGCCAAAGGCTGGCCTCACACATATGCGTGGGCCTCCTTTCCACGGGCCAATTTTTTTTTTTTTTTTTTTTTTTTTTTTTTTAAAAGAAAAATTGTGCACATGCAATTCAATAAATCAGAAAAAGATTAAGAGGATGAAAAACTATAAAAATTGCACAACAGATAAAAAAAAGGATCATGACTCAAATGACGATTTTCAATAGAATTGTAGTTTAATTTGCAACAAAATTTTCAACGAAATTTTGAATTTTAATTTTTAAATTGACTGATCTGATTTTCTGATCTTCTAGGTCGCAACAAGGCATGGGAAGAGAGCATACTAGTCAGCGTCATCAAATAAATCCATATTTTCACACACAAAATTTCTTTCTGATGGTGATAGAAAACGAAGTGATTCTTACTACGTCACTGAAATTTATTCAAAATGAATTAATCAACGTTGATTATTATTTTTTTGAAAAATTTCTAAAATTATAACTTTTTATTTTTATTTTCCTATCTATCTAAAAAAAACTATATTTTTATTTTATTTTAAAGTGTATTCATGCTTCCAATGAAGCCATTTACAGATTAGAATTTTTGAAATGCTCATATCCCAACTTGAAAAATGTACCTCATTGCATGTAAGGATATGCGAAATCGACTTGATATTTTGATCTGCCGCAAGGATCTCTTGGAGAATTGATGAATTTTGTGGCACAATCACTTTTTGATAGCATTCCTCAATGTAGTCTTTGGGCTGCATTCTAGATCCTCTGTCCATAAATGGTTAGTAAAAAACAACAAAAACAAATAAAATACACTCCAGACTGAAAGCTATTTCCTATACACACTTCCTTGGAAACAATGCCAAAATGTTGGGGCAAAATGATTTTCTGTCATTTAATTTGTCGACCCAGGGCTTTTGTAAGCTTTTGAAGCATGCGTGCACCATATGTGCTAGAAATTATCTTTCAGTTTATATCAATCTAACTACAGAATAACGAAAACCAATTTATCTAATCTATGAAATCAAATAATGAAAACGAAATTCAACTAACCTATGAAATCAAGTAACGAAAATAAAGAAAAAAAATTCAAAAGAAAATATAGCACACACTCACACTTGCAAGAATTGAAATTTTAATTTAAGAAAACATTTCAAAGCATGTACATAAAAAAACAACTAAGGTATGTTCATTCACTCCAACATTCAAAATGGAAGTATGATAGAATCACCTTCTTGATATGATAAGCAACCGATTATACTTTAGACTTTAAATCTACGAAAGAAATTAAAGCATGTAGAGGAAAAACTCAATAATTGCATAAGTTAGGTATTAAAGAATTTAGAAATATGATAAAATCACCTTCCTGAAATTATCTTTAAGAACACCCAATATTACAATTGAATGAGGATATAAATCTAGAAAACAATGTAAAAGCATATAAAAGTACAGCTCAATGATTGCATAGGTTGAACATTCAATCACCCAATTTGGAAGTATTACAAGTCACCTTCTTGCCTCGATATTTTATTCAACTATACAATGAACTAATAGTTTGATCTAAGAAAGTAAATAACGGAACATGAAAGAAAACCAAATAACAGAACATAAAAGTAAAGCTCAATGATTACATAGATTGAACATTCAATCACCCAGTTTGGAAGTATGACAAGTCACCTTCTTTTCTTGATCTTTTATTCAATTATACAATGATTTTATAGTTTGATATAAGAAAGTAAATAGCAGAAAATGAAAGGAAACTAAATAAATGTGAGCTCTATTGCCTCAAACTTAATTCAATTGGAAAATAGATAAATCTTTCCTATTTAAATGTTTTTAGAAAAGTAAATATTAAACAATAATTCTAAAACTAACACTGAGAAATCAAATAAACTTTAATCTATGAAAGTAAGTAAATCTCGCACATTTTAGGTAGCTGATATAAAACCATGAGAGATGGTAAATCGAGATGCTCCATATGTAAGAAAAACCAAATCAAAATGAATGAACATTCATGAGTAACGTGCCACAATCTAATTATGTATTCAAAGCTTGAGCATAACTCCAATTTCACACATGATTTGATAGGAGAAAGCTTCCCCTATTTCTACAAAAGATGAGAAGTTATCTCATTAATGAGAGTCCATGAATCTCTCCCTATATCTCTAGAGTTACAATCCAAATAAGGAGTGATAAGGTACATGTATTCCTAGAATTACAGTACAAATAGGAAATGAGACACATATCCTTATGATCCCATGATCTTCTCCATCCAAATTTGAATTTTGCCTTAGGAGGCCACATAAGAGTCTTTTGGAAGCTTCTTTTTGACCTACACATGGAAACAACCTCATTCCACTTATTAGGTATAAGTATGTGCATATTATTTTCTAATTTTTAACCATCAATTCACTTAGAAATACTAAGAATTAATAAAGTTTGGAAAAACATAAATGTAACCCAATAGTGGTAATGGTAACGTAAATGTAATGAAATGGATGTGGAGTGAAGGTGATAATATTGAAATATAAGTGAAAGTGTAATGGAAGTGAATGAAAATTTTAAGGCCCAACAATACGCAAAGGGTTTCAAGAAAAAAACGTTTCCTACAGTTAAAAATCCAAAAAAAGTCGTGAAATAGTAATGAAATTAAGAAACAAGATGAGTATGAGACTTACCTAACTGGTTTGGATCAATTCAGTGGCTGGTTTCTCTGTTTGCAAGAAGGAGGTTTTTTGCTCGAGAGCTCCTTTTCCACTTCTGCACTGCACAAATGACCAAAATATGACTCAAAATTCTTATTTATGCCCAGAATTTGAATTTTTTTCACAAATGTCGTTTGTTTCTATCTGTCGAATTTGTTTAAGGTTTTTTAAAATTTTGGCTTGTAAGTGTTGTGAAAAGTTACTTTCAGGTGCATTCTGGTGATTTTGAGATATTTCCAATTTTTCTTCGATCCATGACTGCTGACCTATCATGGTAGGTATCTGGTTCTGAACTGGCATATAGATTAGGGAATTCACTTTCTATTGCACTTTTGCATACTAGCCTCCATTCTGATCACTTGCCATAGGGTCGACCCCATCATGTAATGAATATTTAACCAATTTCACTCGCTGATTTTTTAAATCATGAGTTGGTGGTAGAGCCATCCTTTACATGGGCTTCCTAGTTAGTTCCTTGCTAGCATTTTTCGCCCATGCTGCAATTTGTGTAGGCTTGGGAGTCCTCTTTAGTCTCGCCATGACTTATGCGTTGAAGCTTCATTATTCTTCTTCTTCGCTATCTTTATTCTGGTCATATACCTTCAAGGCTCCCATTGTTGTCGAGTTGTATTTTTGCATTTCATATTGACCACTTGTTTATCTTAGCCTTTAGCCGGCTTCATTTGGACTCATGTTTAAGCCCCATTTTTAACATGTCTTTCTACAAAAGCTAACCATGCTATCACTTAGCCTTCGCAACTTGACACCTTTACCCATGGATGGAAAATCCCTTTGAGTGTCACTTACCATTTTTCGCCACCTCGCATTGAGCATATAATTGTTCCCATCCCACGAACTAGTGCATCTATTTACTGAAACTTGTTCTGTCCATTGTACTATAGGAATTATTTTATTCATTTTCAGGCTTTGAAATATGAAAAAGACAAAAAAATTAAATATTTGACAAAGAGTGGGAATAGGAAAATACTTTCATACTTGATGGCAGCTACATTGTCAATTTTTTTACCCTTAAACAAATCATAAAAGGCTAAGTCTTTTTCCATTTGGGATGGTTTTATTTTTTGACTTAAGATAACCCATGACCTTTTTATCGAATTAGTACTCCCCTGGTTGGTTGTCTCTTCTAGTATTATGAAGGGTTTGTTTATGCCTTCTGCATGACAAACTTATACAAAGTTATCATTTGTTTCCATAGTCAAAATGATTTGTGCTTTTTTTCAAGGGAAGTTAACCTAAGTCAGCCTTTCTACGGTGTCTCTTGACTCATTTTTCTGTTGGCCATCACGGTCTATCAGTACCTTGTTCTATCACATCATCCATTTGGTCCTTTTCTCGTGCTAGTTTGAGAAGGTCTCCATTTACTTCTTACTGATGGGTTTGTCTCTTATCAACTTCAACATATTGCCTTGAGAGTAAGCCTAGAGCCGTCCCATGGACCTATTTACATCATTGATAGGTGACCTTGTGCTCAGCATTTGATCAACATCATGGGTCTTTGACTGAGTGGTTTCCGTTGTGTTTGAATTCAGCTTACATTATC
Organism: Pinus albicaulis; assembly: GCA_034641835.2. NCBI lineage: Eukaryota > Viridiplantae > Streptophyta > Pinopsida > Pinales > Pinaceae > Pinus > Pinus albicaulis. The sequence continues at coordinate 85,897 of JAXQQM020080032.1, read as the reverse complement.
ACACTTGGGATTCATGCAGTACCTTAATTTCAATTTGATCCTATCGGTGGATATCTCACCTCTTTGTTAGCTTTCATTATTGGTTAGTTCACAGGGTTTCTTCCATGCGTTAGCTACATTTTTTTCATGCCGGAAACATACTTCAGGTTGGTTACTTCACTTTGCTTCATCCGATTCCTTCCAAATCTTGGCCTGCGGGTTACACTTGCGCTGGAATGATGTGGATGCCTTAATGCCTTCCTTCAAATAGATATTTTCCCATCGAATCTGACTCATTTATCTGGGAATAAGGTATAGAGTTCTTTTTTCAGTACCTTAGGGTTTGCAGTAATCAGTGGCAAACTCCTTCTCTATCGATAGTGAGGATACATCAATGTCTCCTGATCGGAAAATTCTATCAAGTGTTCTACTTCAACTAATTTATTCTCACTTGTTAGATTGTATTGGGGCACCTTAACACTCATTATCATTATCGATGGTTTGTCTCATGTTTGTTAACGGTATACATTAATGATCGATAATGAAATGATTTCTCACATGGTCAACCTAACCTCATTTATTCCCATTGTGTAGACTTGTGCCATAGTGATAGGTGAAGACCTTGGGTTTGCATCAGCATGCTTTGGCTCACTTTGACAACTCCTTCAGTTTTCTACCAATGACACCATCCACCCTTATATGTTTGTCACAGAGCATCTTATATGCTGGCGCCTGAGTTGCGTGTTGTACCATTTTTTCCACCACTTATGATTTGGTACTTGGAGATTTAGTTGTGACCTCAGTGATCAGATATCTATGCAGCATTATTGATCAATATTTTATATGTGATGCTTGGAAATGATTTTGACTTATACTTTTGGGAAGTGATCAGCTTATTCACTATATATTTTACATTTTAGCTATATTGGTATACATATTGGATCCACTCCATACTTTATATACAAACATGATTTTCTTTCACTCAGCATGGGTATGCCTGCCTCAAACATGAACTATATTTTGATTTCTTTCACTGGTTTTTGGCAGGATGAAATCTAGTGAAGTCGTCTATAGTCCTCACAAGGTTATTTCTATGAATGTAATATATTTCGGCCATCATGTACCCCTTCTGACCTCATATATTAGGGGGTATATGTTATAGAATCATTTATCACCTCTATATACTTTATGAATTATGCATTGGCCTTGGGTAGTACTTCTATTCAGACTTGGTCACATTTCTCAAAAAATATATTTTAAAATCCATACGTGACTCTGCCATGTTTTTTCTGCATCCACACGCGGGCCATCTATAGCTGACCTACGTATGCTATTTAAAATATTAAAAATATATATAATTTCCCTATTATTGAGGGATGGTTTATGGTTTTTCCTATAACTTAGCTACCCCAGCCCATGGCCTAACTGTTCCCCAACTAAAAAAACTAATTTGAGGAAGTATAAATACAGTTCAAGGGAATGGCCTAAGGGAGGAGAGAGAGAATATTATTGATATTATAACCTGTTATAGCCGTGAACAAGTCTGATATTTCCACTATGCCTCCTACACTTCCCAAGTTTCAGGAAACCCTTTTTTCCTTGAGATGATAACCCTTATTCTATGTGACATCGTTTGTGCACCATTTATGGAAGAAGCTTTATGAGGCTAGGGCTGCATGAATCCAGAGGACGATTTTTCTCAAGGCCATGGCAGATCTTAGGTGATTTATTAACTATTATTTTATGTACATGTTATCAATAAAATAAGTACGATCCCGTTCTTGATTTTCATGTGTTATGTGTCTCTTATACATGGTTAATAATCTTGAATAATTTATTTCATGTTACCTTTATGAGATCATGTATGTTAATCTGCTAACATGTAGGACATATATGTTGTACAACTATTTTTTGTGCTTGTTATTGACTCCTTTACGGGTTCTGGAGCATGAGGAGTAGCAGGGAGTTTTCACCCTACAGGATCTACTACAAATGAAGGATAAATGGGTAAGGTCCACAATCCTCACATTCTAGTTTAAAGCATAGAAGTTGGTAATCAGAGTTCTTCTTGTGATGAAATCTCATCTGCTCTGTTAGATATTTCAACCCAAGGCCTTAGGGTAGCTTTGCCCATAACACCTTTTGGACCAACTCAAAGGGGAAAAATATTTTAGCAAGATCGACTTGAAGTTCAGGTATCACTAGTTACCAATCGAATCGTTCGATGTGTGAAAGACTGCCTTCAAATATAAGGAGGGCCATTTCGAATGGCTAGTCATGCCTTTTAGTTTGACGAATGCTCTTGCAACCTTCATGAGGCTAATGGAAAACATCTTTCACCCATTCACCAACTCATTTGTAGTAGTGTGCTCGAATGACATCCGGATCTTCAGCCAGACATGGGAAGAGAACCTCCACCACATCCGACAGGTCCTCCAAACACTGCGAAAACACAAGTTGTGTGGAAATTTGGAGAAGTGCACTTTTGGCATGACCCAGGTTCTGTATCTAGGATACATTATTTATGAGTAGGGGGTACACGTGGATCTAACCAAGGTCCAAGTAATTCGGGATTGACTAGCCCCAACCACTCTAATATAGTTTTGTAGGTTTCTAGGTCTTCGTAGTTTCTACCATAGGTTCGTGTTGGGATTCTCCCATATCACGTAGACATTCAGTCAAGTCACCAAGGGAGGAGCGAAATAAAATTTCTTTTAGTTAGAATCTCAACAGAAGGTGTTCGTAGAATTGAAACATTGCCTCTGTTGGGCCCCAATACTCACATATCCAGACTTGCAACAACCATTTGAGATCAAGACAAATTCCTCTAACTCTGCTATTGGGGCAGTTCTTACTGACCAAGGGAATCTAGTGGCATATCATAGAGAGGCATTGTCTGGCACAACCTGAAAGTATCCCACTTATGAAAAATAGATGTATTCCATTGGTCAGGCTTGCTGAAAATGGAAGCATTACATTTTGGGGAAGGAAATGATCATCAACATAGACCACCAACCCCTAGAGTTCATACAGACACAATAGAAGTTGTAGAATGATCGCCATCAGAAATGGTCCACATATCTGCAACAATTTCATTTAAACATCAAGTACAAGAATGGAAACATCAATAATGTTGTAGACTACCTCAGCCAACCACCGATCATGGCAATAACCACCGTGCTCAACTCTTATGGGCACGAGACTTTTGATTGGCCACTTCTCTACAAGAGCGATCCAGAATTCGGCAACACATACAAGATGTTATTTGAGGGTAACCAAGTTCCAAAATTTCACCTCCAGGATGCATTTTCATGTCACCTGGGGAACCTTTGCGTTCCTTTAAGCGAGCATGCAAATATGATTTGGGAAGTGCACTATAGATGGGTCGTTGGGCATTTCGAGGTCACGAAAACAGTGACAGTATTGCAGAAGTATTTCTATTGTCCAAACCTTCGACAGGATGTCAGGAAGTACATCATACCTTGCATTGTCTATGCCATTTCCAAACAAACCATCAATAAGAAAGGCCTCTATACTCCACTTCCTACCCCTATTCGACCTTGGAAATCCATCTCCATGGATTACATGTCAGGCCTTCCTTCTACTAAACATACCAACACTATGTTTTCATGGTCATTGATAGATTCTCGAAGATGGCCATTATGGTTGCCTACAAGAAGAATATCATAGCAGAATGCACTGCTAAAATCTCATTAGAACGAGTGTGATTACACTTTGGGATCCCATAGTCTATCATCTCAAATCGAGACAACAAGTTCCTCAGTACATTTAGGTCCAGCCTCTGGCCAATGCTGGACACTAAGGTCACCAAGTCCACTACATTCCATCCTCAAACTGATGGCCAGACGGATATTATCAATAGGATGATCATACACATTCTGCTCATGTACAACCCAAAGAATCCACACACATGGGATGAGAGCCTTCCCTATGTATAACATAGCTATAACCGAGCCCTGCACAACTCAACCGACCCTAGCCCCTTTCAAATGGGCTTGGGATTCTAGCCAATATGTCCCATTGACGTAGCCATGCCATTTGTAGCTACTTAGGTTGATTCGCCTCATGTCTAGACTGAAGGTGTCAAGGTGAAAAAATTCATTGAGCACATTCAACACATTTTCCAATAGATTCATGACATATTGGAGAGAGCCAATGCTAAGTACAAGAAACAATATGATCAACATTGGGTGCAACACAACTTCTAGGTGGGCGAAAAACTGTGGCTACATTTGTATAAGAAACACCTTATTGGACCCCACCACAAGATTCTCCCTCTTTGATATGGACCATACACCATCACCAAGCTTCAGACACAAAACTGGTGGAATTGGGTCAAGGCCACATACACAAAATGGCAAGGTAATGACCAATATGCCATAGCTATGGGAAAATATTGTCAAGGTTTCAACGAAGGTCTTGAGGCTAGATCAGGCCAATCTGAAGCAGAGTCGTTGGCACAATGTATCATGCAAAAAATAAAGGGAACTTTAGTTGTGGGCACAACGTTTTGATGTCACGACTAAGGGTTTTTATGAGAATATCTAGGTTAGGTCATCTTTAGTTGCTTACAGAGTGCTTCGATACTTCACTCGCTTAGTCACAGAAGTTTGTGATCATTATTTGACAACATTCTGGATTTATATCTAGGATTTGGAACTTGATATCACTTGACTTCATTTATCTAATAGACCTAGGTTTCTTGTTGTTATAGGTTTGTAGATTTGTGGATCTGATCCATTTATTTTTGTTTCATATGTATTGGGCTCATTGTATTCTTTGCTAAAAACTTTTTATGATGGTCTATTGAAGAAGAGGATTTGAAATGGTTCCCCCTTGTGGGGTCTCTCCCTGGTATCGGACCAATATTTTGTCTCTTGTGGTTGTGTTGTTGTCCTCTTTATCACTACATGTATTTTCCTATCTTCAATTACAATTTATGATTAATTACACAGCTTATAATTGGATGTATGGTTTATGAAGGAGTAATTTGGGCTAAAATAATTGATACAACGTAGAAAAATATGAAAATTTAACATGGTAACAAAGCTAAGTGAAAGAAAAACCCAAAATAATAAAATCATTGAAGCCCTCATTATGAGTAAGTAGATCTACTTGCCAAAGTCAAGATGTCTTCCTCTATCTTCAAGTAGCATGAGAAATTAGGTGATGCATCAAAATATGTTGCATGGAAAGCAAGGTTGGAGATCATAGATGACAACAACGATGTGCTAGAATAAATTCAAGGAATGATGCACAAGCCTCCATAAAATTCCTCTGCTTCTATCAAGAATAGATAAAATAAAGGTGAGTCCAAAGGAAATAAAATTATTGTTGATGGTTTACAAGATCATTTAATTTCGTATCTTGGGAATTTAAGAAAGTATAAATACATATATGAAAATATATCTAGAATGTATGAAATTAAAAATTTGAATGAGATTATCATATTGAAAGACAAACTCAAGGAAATGATGATGAAAAAAGGTGAAACTATCAATTCATACATTATGAGGATCTCTCATCTTAGAGATAAACTATAGAGGGTTTGAGAGAATGTGTCTGATAAAGAGCTAGTTTTTGTGAGTTTTGGAGGTCTCCCTCCTATTTTGGAAACCTTCATTTCTAAAATAAAAAAACAACAATGTTCTCCTGTCAGTTTATTAAATTATTGGAAAGCTTACTCAAGAAGAATTAAGAATTATAACAAGAGGAAGAATTCAGAAGCGTGAAGAGGGAGATCCTACTACATGTATTACCCATAACAAAAGGAAGAGGTAAAAAGGAGACCCTTCTAGAAGACCTACTCCTCAAAGATCAAAAGGAAGGAATGACATATCACTATCCCATATTGAATGTTATAACTACCATAATAAATGTCATTATGCACGTGATTGTGTGGAGAAGAGAAATAGGCCACGATACTACAACAGAAGCAACACTAATGATAAAAGAAGAAGAGACAATCAAAGCAAGAACCACGTCAAAACATATGAAAGGAGAAGAGATTATTCAGGTGGAAATGAAGAAGAACATCCTCCTCAAAAGAATTCAAGGGCTCCTAGGTATGAATCTAATTCTACGAATAAATCTGAATATATTCTCATTTCTGCACTTACTATTTCTTCTTCACCGGATATGTGGGATAGTTGGCTCATTGAAAGTGGGGCCACTCATTACTTCTCTTGATATAAGGAAGTCCTCTATAATTTGGTAGGGAGGGATACTAAATTGAAGATCATTCTTGGAGATAAATCCACTCATCCCATAAAATGATTTGGATCTATTAAGGTTCAGTTAAATTCTTGGGAATAAATATTGTTGCGTGATGCTATCTATGTGTCATGTCTAATGAAGAATTTGATTTCTATATCCGCATTATAAGATAAAGGAATGAGGGTTTCCTTCATCAATGGAAAGGTCTTAACTTGGCCCGTTGATTCACGTATGAAAGATTCATTCACATTAGTCATGAGATCTGAAGGATGATATAAAGTCACAGGAAGGCCACTTTTAGCATTGGTTCAAAATAACTATCATCTAAGTGAATTGTGGCACCATAGGTTGGATCATATACACTATGATGCTCTTCCTAAATTGAAGAGACTGGTATCAGGTATTCTCGATGTTCAATCTCATCATGATGGAGTTTTTCCATGTTGCACATTAGAGAACTTTTGAGGTCTAAAATGGGCCTCCTATGAAAAATGTACAACCAAACTAAAATTTATAAGAACCAATAGGATTGAAGATGATAATTTCAACCATGGGGGATGATTCACCATTTTTTGGAGTTAAAAAGTAAAAATATTAACAAATAATGAAATAATAAAAATAAATTTTCAATGTGTATTTTCAACTTATCTCCCTAATATTTTACTCAAATTTTGAGCAGGAGTACTCGTTGGATGCAAAATGTAACTCATCCTCCAAGGAGTACCCATCTTACATACCTTCAATGGACCCTGCTACACGAAAAATGAGAAATAGATGAAAAATGTGATTGCAATCATGTTTTTTATGTCTTTCTCATTTTTTGCGTATCATGGTCCATCGAAATTATGAAAAATGGGTACTCCTTGGATGAGGAATCAAATTACCGAATCCAATAAATGTTCCCGCTCAAAATTTGAGAAATTCCATAGGGAGTTAAGTTTAAAATACGTGTTGAAAAAGTAGTTTTTTATTTTTTCCCTCTAAAATTTGATGATATATACTAATCTTAGTTTATTATTTCCACTATAATTTTATAATTTCCTTACGAGCCCCATTTTAGACCTCAAAATTCACTTAATGGTGAGTGGAAAGAAAAAAAAGGGGACCATTCCCTTCCAGTAAGAAAAAAACAATGGACATCTTCCATCTCATTCACTCATATATATGTGGTCTGATGCTTGTGCATTCTATTGGTGGTGATCTCTACTACATCGCGTTCATTGACTATTTCTTAAGAAAGAAATGGTTTTACTTCCCCAAGGACAAGGATGAAGCCTTTGAAAAAATCTAGGAATTCAAAGCTTTGATTGAAAATAAATCTGCTAAAAGAATCAGAGTTTTCAGGTTCGACAATAGAGGAGAATACATGTCAAAAGAATTTATAACATTTTGCAAGAAATAAGTGATCAAGAAGGAAACTATTGTGCCATATACACTTGAACATAATGGCTTAGCTGAAAGGAAGAACCAATCTATATTGGAAGCTCCTCATGCCATACTTCATAATTAGGAGGTAACCAAGTTTATGTGGGTTGAAGCCACACATGTTTTTTTATATGTTCATAACCAAGTGGCTCATCAAGCATTGAAAAGAAAGGCTTGCGAAGATATATTCTTAGGGAACAAACTCGACATTTGTCATCTTTGTATATTTGGATGTCAATATTATTTCGTGTGCAAAAGGAAAAAAAGAAACAAGTTGGAAGCTACAGGAAGAAAACATATGTTTATGGGTTATTGTGAAAACTCTAAGGCATGTAGAATATATATTCCTGGTCAAAGGAAGGTCGAAATTAGCAGGGTTGTAGGTTTTGATGAAAATGCAGCTCTTTGTTAACCAAGGGACCATCCTGTACTTCCCATGGAAGATGATGGTGAGAACGATATTCTAGATGGTCCTTCTATGCTTGAGTCAGATGATATTGATGTTCCCATGGAGCCTATGGATCCCTTAGATCCACCTCCTAGTGATCCTCCTTCAAAGAAAAGAGTAGTTTGGCTTCACGACACTCTACAGGATAATGAAATAAGCATTCCCATTGATAGATACTTAATATAAAGGAAGGAACCATTTAGGTAATAGGGATATGTAGTTTCTATGAGCACTATGATCCAATCTTAACCATCCTCATTCGGAGAAGTAGTCAAAGAACAAGTTTAGTAGGGTGTTATGGATGAGGAATACAAATCTATTAAGAAAAATTATGTATGTGATGTTGTGCCAAGACCACATGGGAAGTTTGTTATGACTTTGAAGTGGCTATTCAAGGTCAAACATGGAATATATGACATCATTGATAAATACAAAGTGAGGTTCGTAGCTCGAGGTTTCTCTCAGAAAGAGGAGAAGATGAAGATGACATATTTTCTCATGTGGCTTGATGAAAAACTATCCATTCGATAGTTTTAGTTGCTTCTAGTCAAGGATGGACCCTTCATAATATGGATGTAAATACCAATTTCCTTCATGGAATGTTATAGGAGGAAGTGTATGTTCAAAAACCATAATTATTTGAAGTGGAAGATCACAAAATGCATGTTTTCAAGTTGAAGAAAGAATTATATGGTTTGAAGCAATCTCCCTGATATTAGTATGCACGCATTGAAATTTATATAATAAAAAATGGTTTCATAAGAATAAATGCTTTTCCCAACATCTATTTTAAGGTTTTCTAAGGTATTTCATTGATTATGATTTTGTATGTTGTTGATCAATTCTTAACAAGAAGTGAATCACTGATGATCAAATGTAAGAGGAAGTTAGCCTCTAAATTAGAAATGAAATACCTTGGCCTTATGCACTACATTTTAGGCCTTAAGGTGTGGCAAAGACCTGGGGACCTCTTTCTCTCACAGGGAAAGTATGTAGTGATGTTATTGGAAAGGTTTGGTATGATTGAGTGTAAATCTATTGCTATTACGACATAAATGAATTTGAAGAATTTGTGTGGAAAAGCAGCTGGACCTGACTTGGAAAACCCTTATGAGTAAAGACAACTGATTGGGGATCTAATGTTCATTCTGAAAATTTTTCAAGATATATGTTATGTAGTTAACACATTGAGTCAATTCATGACTGAGCACCATCATGCGCATTAGATTTCTACCAAAAAAGTAGTGACATACTAACATGGATTGACCACACTTGTTCTAAGATATTCCATTGGAGTTATTCAAATTCATGGATACAGTGATGTCTATTGGGTAGGAAATGTTACTGACATAAACATTATATTTGGTTTTTGTTTTAGTCTTGGTTCTTCCATGATATCCTCGATAAGGAGGAGGAAAATTTTGGTACCATTGAGCACCATGGAAGTAGAATACATTGTTCCTAGCATGACTAGTTGTGAAGATGTGTGGTTAAGGAAGCTCTTTGGTGAGATATTTTTTCAAGTCTTAGATACCACTGTGACATACTGTCACAACAAGAGCGAGATATGTTTAGTAGAAAATCCATTGTTTCATGAAAAGAAAGAACATAGAGGTTTTATATCACTTTATTAGTGACATGGTGCATACAGGTGTGTATAGACTCCACCACATATCCACTAATGAAAAGATAAAAAATATTCTCACCAAGACCTTATCGAAATGAAATTTCTTTGTCTTTAGAGAAAAACTTAGACGAAATGGATGTAGCCACTCTGGATAAGGGGTAGCATTGATTGAGGACACTGACACAAAATCTTCCCACCCTGCCTGAGCTCTCCATGTGAGAAATTGAGATAGAGGGCTCTTGGGGTTTAGGAATCTCTGGAAAATAGGGAATTTCCCTATCTCTTACCCAGGGTTGAGATGTCTCTCCCCTATCTGGTCTATGCAGAGTATACCCCAGTTGGCATAATACCCTCAGTAAAGGATTCTTGGGAATACCGCTCCTCTGGAAAACGAGTTGAGAGTGTACTTTGGGGTGTGCAACCCATGTATATTATGATGCAGGTGTTTTACCATGTGACTGTTGAGATTCATTAATGAGAATATTAGTAGGCAACAGGGCTGGGTTGAAATTTTCTCCCCTTTTGTGATTATAGTTTGAGTATGAACTCCTCGATGAGATTCCAGTGTCAAACATGTGCTCCCCTATATAATGAATTATCCTATTGCTCATTATGGGTGGAAGATATTTCTCCCCCATTCTTATTCTTCTAGATCTGAGAAAGTTTCAATAGATGGAGTTGATCCATAACAGTCTTAGCATGATGACACCATGATATAAAGATCTAGAGGAAAAGGTTATGAAATGTAATTCTACCTAGTTCAGAGGGAGTGTTAATTTTTTCAACTCGAGTCAAATTCCACTTTGGAAAACTCATATGGTTGAGATCATAATCACATTATATTCCTCCTTTTGAGAGGACTAAAATTTACCTATAGATCACCCCAATGAATTAAGAAAAATTTAAATTATGGATTATTTTATTTATTAATGAAATGGAATGGTTCGGCCTCAACACATGTGGATTTGGTCAAAGCCCCAAGCGGTCCCTCACAAAAGCTATAAATAAAAGTGACCTCGATCTCATTCTCACAAACTCACTCATGATATTTTCTTTTTGCACACATTGTCTTAGATCCTCTTTCCTATTTTGGTTCTCACAGGTTCGACGAAAGAAGCTTGCGGAGGGTTCAAAATCATAGGTGAATGCCTCGCTTTGACTAGAGCTTCAAGGTCATAGCCGGGGGCACCGAAATGGTGAAATCGGGCTAAGGTTGTAGGAAAAATGTGCCAAGGTAGTGACCGAGCTGCCATAGTTGTCAGTAGAGCTTTTCAAGGTCGTGACCAAGGTCTTGAGGCTAGATCAGGTTGATCTGAAGGAAATTTGTGGGTAATTTGTGCCATGCTAGTGGCTAAGGGAGATTTAGCCACAAGCATAGTGTGTTGAGGTTGTGGCTAAGGGTTTTTCTGAGTTGATCTAGATTACTCCATCTTTAGTTACATGTGTAATGCTTCCATACTTCAGTCGCCCAATCACAGAAGTTTGTGATCAATATTTTACAACATTCTCGATTCATATCTATGATTTTGTAGTTGATACCACTTGACTTAAATGATCTATTTCATCATGGTTTCTTGTTGTTGTATATATAAATATATGTATATTTTATCTATTTGTTTCTGTTTCATATGTATTGGGCTCATTTTACTCTATACTGAAAAGAGTTTATGATGATCTATTGAAGAAGAATATTTAAAAGGGTTTCCCCCTTATAGGGTTTTTCCCTTGGCTTGGACCATTTTTTTATCTATTATGGTTGTGTTTTTTTGTTATTTATCACTAGTTGTATTATTATATCTTTAGTTACAGTTTATGATTAGTTAAACTGCTTCTAATTGAATGCATTTCTTATGAAGAAGTAATTTGGACTAAAGTAATTGATTACACATAGAACAATCTAAAAATTTAACATTGGGGTTTTTAGGAGTGATTTTAGGGAAGTATGTCTTCACCTTATCCATCCATATTTGTTTCCGAATCTTCAAAATAATCTATTAAGCTCAAGTGATTCTTTCACAAGAAATATCCTTTTCCATTTATACAATTTATTTATTACATCATCATACTTTACTTCCAATTAAGTTCACTATGGATTTCTAACTGTCACAAGTAAAATATTTTAAAAAATATTTACACAGAAACAGAGGGTGTTGTGAAACCAGCTCCAAAAATAGAAGAGATATCAATGCCTTAGAAATAATCCACTTCGAGGGGGAAACCTCCAATACATTACATTAATGAACAATTCTTGGATGATATAAATTACAAAACCTCCTTTCTATATATAGGAGTCCATGGGGCCATAATGTAATCCTAGTGGGGCCATAATGTAATCCTAGCCGACCTAAAAATAATAATTTAAGGGCACAATAATAACAATATGGGGGTTACAGGGGTACAATAATAACAATAAGGGGTTTACACTAACAAAAATAAGGGACTATACTAGTATTATAGGGACCTAACATGCCCCTCTCCTTCAAAAAAGTGCTGTCCTCAACGCTTTAGTAGCTCTGGGTGCTTCTGTATAAAATTATCATCCTCCCATGTAGAATCTTCAGTGGGTAAGTTCTTCCACTTGTGAGATACTCTGAAATTGATGGATTCCGTAGATGTTGAGTTCTTGTTTCTGTGATTGCTTCAGGTTCTAATATGATTTTTCCTTCCTCATCAAGTTCTGGAAATATTGTTCGAACTGGAATATTTTCACCTATAACCTTATTTAAGCATGAAAAATGGAAAACTGGATGCACTCGTAAAGGAGCAGGAAGCTCTAATTTGTATGCCATAATACTAATATTTTGCAACACCTTGTAAGGACCATAGTACTGTGGCGATAATTTATTATCCTTCTTAGCTTTCCTAAGGGACATTTTTTTGTATGGTTGTAGCTGTAAAAATACCCACTCTCCTACATCAAAACTTCTCTCACTGCGATGTTGATCTGCCTGTTGTTTAATTCGATTTTGTGCCAAATTCAGGTTATCCTTTAAGAGTTGAAGAAATTCTTTTTGATGCTCGATGTGATCTTCCACTACTTGAACCTTCAAATTTTCTCTTAAAGATGATGTGATAGATGGTAGATGATATCCATAAAGTGCCATAAATGGGGTCAATTTTGCTGTAGTATGGAAGGAAGTTTTATACCACCATTCAGCGAGAGGTAACCACTTGACCCATTGTGTTTGTTTATCAGATACAAAACAATGAAGATATCCTTCCAAAAGTTTATTTACTATCTCAGTTTAACCATCAGATTAAGGATGATAAGATGATCTATGAGCTAATTTAGTACCCAAACAAGAAAATAACTCCGTCCAATACTTTCTAGTAAAAATGGGATCTTTGTCGCTCACAATAACCCTTAGGTTTCCATGTAGCTTTTGGATTGTGTCCATAAATGTAGTAGCAACTATACTTGCTTTAAATGGATGAGATAATGCACAAAAGTGTGCATACTTGGTGAGTCTATCAACTACCACCATGATGACACTCTTTCCTTCGGACTTAGGTAAACCTGTGATAAAATCCATTGAAATATCCTTCCAAAGTTGACTTGGAATGGATAAAGGTTGTAGAAGTCCCAGGGTATTAATTGACTCAAATTTATTCTGTTGGTAAACCAAACATTCTGCCACAAACTTTTGAATATCCGATTTAAGGCCATCCCAAAAAAAATCTTTCTTCACATTGTGGTAAGTTTTAAAAAATCTTGAGTGTCCTCCTAAAGGAGAAGTGTGCAATTCCAAAATAATCTTTTGTTTTAGTTGGGAATTCTTACAAATATATAAGCGATCTTTGTACCATAAACAATCATTTTTCCAAATAATTGTATCAGATGTACTAGGATCTTGTTGCAACTTTTGAATGAGTGTCCATACTTCTTTTTCCTTCTTCCAGTCATCTCTTGCTTCGGTTATCCAATCTAGTTGGATAATAGAAATGGCACAAAGCAATGCTTCCACCTCTTCATTCTTTCTTGAGAGTGCATCTACAACAACATTAAGCTTCCCTTTTTTGTAGATTATTTCAAAGTCATAACCCAACATATTTGCAACCCATTTTTGCTGCTCTTCTGAAGATAGTTTTTGTTCCAAAAAGTGTTTAAGACTATCATGATTAGTTTTTACCTTGAAGTTTCTTCCCATTAGGTAAGTTCACCATTTCTTTAGTGCATGCATTATTGCTAACATTTCCTTCTCATAAATAGGTTTTTGTAAATACTTTCCTTTGATTGCACGAATTTCAAAAGCAATGGGTCTTACTTCTTGCATTAAAACAACACCAATTCCATTTCCTGAGGCATCACATTCCACAATAAAGGTTTTTCTGAAGTCTGGCGTAGCTAAGACCGGTGCTAGGCACATTGCATCTTTAAGATATTCAAAGGCCTTAGTTGCTTCAGGATTCCATGAAAATGCATATTTCTTCAATTATGTTGTTAGAGGTGCTTCTATTCTGCCATAATTATTAACAAACTTGAGATAATACCCTGTTAATCTGAGAAATCCTCGCTACTACTTTATGGTTGTGGGGACTTTCCATCACTTAATGGCTTTAATTTTGTTAGGGTCTACCTTAACAACCTTGTGAGATACAATATGACCCATATATTCCACCTCTTGTACTCCAAAGAAACATTTGGATGTTTTTTCATATAATTGTTTCTCCTGCAATAGTTTGAGCACCCTGTCAACATGTTCAACATGATCCTTCCAAAACCTGCTGTAGATTAGTATATCATCAAAAAATACTAGAAAAAATTTTCTAAGGAAGGGTTTGAAAATGGAATTCATCAACCCTTGGAATGTCGAAGGTGCATTGGTAAGGCCAAAAGGCACGAACAAAAATTCATAATGACCCTCATGAGTTTGAAATGCTGTTTTTGGAATATCTTCAGTCTTCATTCTAATTTGATGATATCTTGAATGAAGATCCAACTTCGTAAAATAAATTGCTCCACGTAATTCATCCAATAATTCATCAATCATAGGGATGGGAAATTTATCTTTAATGGTGAGCTTATTGAGCTCCCTATAATCCAGACACATGTGCCATGATCCATCCTTATTGTGCACCAATACTACAGGAGCAGAGAAAGAACTTTGACTAGGTTGAATTATACCTACCTCTAACATTTCTCCAATCATACATTTAATTTCGCTCTTTTGGACATAAGGATATCTATAAGGCCTGATGTTTAGAGGAACACTGCTTCGAATCAAATGAATAGCATGATCATGATCACGAGTAGGTGGGAGTTCTTTTGGAGTTTCAAACACCTTGGAATGATAGTCCAAAACTTGTTGGAGATCTCCAGAAATAGATGATTTTGATGTTGGAATTTCTAGTGACCATAATTGTGAAATTACGCCTCGTTGTTATTTCTTTAGAAGCTTTGTCTTGAAATTGAGCTTATTATATTTCCTTACTTCCCTGTAATACCCCATAATTTGAATTCCTTTCCTTCTGAAAAAATTTCAAGAAAGGTTCTTGAAAATTAAAAGCTACCGTCCCAAAGATTGTAACCATTGTACTCCTTGTACACCATCAGCACCTCCCATAGGAATGGAAAGCATTGCACTATTCAATACATATTCCCCCATGGTTAGCTTGATATTATGGCATTTTCCAGAGAAATTTATAGTTCATACATTTGCAACCATCACTTGACATTCTGGTGTTGTGTATAGGAAACAATTCAATTGCTTGGCTACCTTACAATGAATAAAAATATGGGTGCTACTTGAATCAATCAACACTATTACCTTTTTCTTCTTGATATGTCCTTCTATCTTGAGAGTTTGAGGAGTGGTAATTCCTGCCAATGCATTACATTATATGGTTGGACTCATTTCCTCCTCTTCTAGGGTTGGTTCCTGCTGTATATCCTGTTCTTGTTCATTTTCTTCTTCGTCTTCAGAATCTATGTAAAGTAATTTCTTCTCAGCACAATTATGACCTTTAGTGTATTTGCTATGACAACTATAGAAAAGCCCTTTTTCTCTCTTTTCTTCCAATTTTTGTGGTGTCAACCTTGTAGGTTGTGGAAATCTAGGCGTAGCAACACTTCCTTCTTTATAGAAGTGAATGGTAGGCTTCCTTTTCACCATAATTTTACATTCAGTTTTTATTGCCAACCTGAATGCCTTCTCCAATGAATCAGGTTCCAAAACGCGAACTTCATGTTGGATGTTATCCTTTAAAGTACCTATGAATAGATCAATCCTATGTTCCTCTAGAATATTAGTTACCCTTATATTCAATTTTTGGAAGTCTTCAATGTGCTCCCCCACTAAGCCCTTTTGTTTGAGATTTATCAATTGGCTAAAGAAGTTGTTTCTCTTTGTATCCTCGTAATGTGCTAGCATTTCCTCCGTAAAAATTTACCAGGTGACAATTTTTTTATGGGAGAAAAACCATTGATACCATACAAATGTATTTTGTTCTAAATGTAAAGTTGCAATGCTTACATTTTTTGTGTTTTGCACATTATGGACATCAAAATATTGCTCCATCTGTAGTATCCATGTTACAGGATCCTTTCCATCAAACTTACTCATATCCATTTTTGGAATATGGTGGTTATTCCTACCAACATTAGAGTTTAGGAAGTCATGATTAACATTATTTTCTTCTCATTATGAGTTTCCTCTACTACATTTTCACCATTAGGAAACATTTCTTGTACCAACTTTGTCAAACTTTCCATGTTTGCTTTTAGATCATTCTTCATGTTTTCCATGTTGTCTTTCATTTTTTCATCGATCTTAGCTTCCATTTCATCCATCTTAGTTTCCATGCCATCTATCTTAGATTCCACACATTTCTTCAAACCATGCATCTTCACTTCCACGCCTTTTTGCAAAACATCCATTTCATTTTTTTCTTCTCTTTGCGAGAGCGAAATTTGGTGCACTTGCTCTTGTAATTTTGATAGATAATGTTACAATTCTTCATCTTTATGAGTCATAGTAGAGCCTTATGAAGGCTTAATGGGTATTGAATTATTTTTATGGGGCACTTTTTTTTTACCCAATACTGATATATATCCTACAAGATGCCCTTCAAATCAATTCAAATTGATTCTTCAAACAAGACTTATGCAATTCGTAAAAAAAATACACACCTTTTTCCTTCTTTTGAGGAGCTCTATATGGAAATTGGATTATCTTTGTGATTGTGGCTCTTCAATATTTGAAATTGAGCACTGAGTTAGCCTTCTAAATTATTTTTCGAATGCCACATATCTGACTTGATTTGGATTCTCCAAGGAAAATTTATGCCCAATCTCCCACAATGACCTAATTATGGACTGATATAGTAGAGCGAACTTGTACAACTTTCCACGTGTCACTGTTTCCTCTTTTAGCTTTGAAATTGATAGAAAAGAAACTACAGTCTATGTACTTGTGACCAATTTTTACGGCATTCCAATCCGATGTTTAGAGAGAGTTATGAATATTTTCCCATGATCACCTCTTTGAGATGAAATTCAAGAGCCTGCAAAAGAACTACCTTCCACAGATCATATCTCTGAAAATATTGTGAACCAAGCTCTAAAATGTTTCGACAAGTTTCCTCAGGATTTTCTCTTCGCGCCCTAAAAACTTCAGATTTTGAACCTTCATAGAAAAAATTTATTGTTCAAATGCCACGATGACCTGTTTAGATTAAATTAAGGAGCTTTCAAAAAGACCTAACTTCCATAGATCATATCTCCGAAAATATTGTGAACCAAGCTCTGAAATTTTTTGACAATGTTCCTCATGATTTCGGCTTCACACCCTAAAAATTTTAGCTTATGAAAATTTGTAGAAAAAACGTTATAGCTAAAATTCCATGATGACCTATTTGGAGCAGCGAAACCCTAGAATCCAAAGCTCTGATACCAAATTTTGTGAAACCAGCTCCAAAAATAGAAGAAAAGAGATATCACCGCCTTAGAAATAATCCACTTCGAGGAGGAAACCTCCAATACATTACATTAATGAACAATTCTTGGATGATATAAATTACAAAACCTCCTTTCTATATATAGGAGTCCATGGGGCCATAATGTAATCCCAGTGTGGCCACAATGTAATCCTAGCCGACCTAACAATAATAATTTAAGGGCACAATAATAACAATATGGGGGTTACAGGGGTACAATAATAAAAATAAGGGGTTTACACTAACAAGAATAAGGGACTATACTAGTAATATAGGGACCTAACAGAGGGGTATCACATTTTTCCCCTCTTGAAAATAACACTATCCTCATTTTTTATTAATCATTTAGCTCCATATAAAAAAATGCAGGGTAGGCTTATTTCATAGTATCCTCTCGCTCCCAAGTAGTATTATGAAACGATCTCCCAAAATAGAAGAAAAGAGAGATCAACACCTTACAAATCAGGCACTTCGAGGGGGAAGCATCCTTTACATTACATAAATGAACAATTATTGGATGACACAAATTACAAAACCTCCTTTATACATATAGGAGTCCATGGGGTCACAATATAATCCTATCCGACCTAACAATAATAATTTAAGGGAACAATAATAATAATAATATGGGGACTAGAGAGGTATAATGATAATAATAAGAGGGCTACACTAACAAAAATAAGAGACTACACTAGCAATATGGCACCCTAACATGCCCCTCTCCATCAAAAAATTGTTGTCCTCAATGCTTGAGTATTTCTAGATGCTTCTGTATAAAATTCTCATCCTCCCACGTGGAATATTCAGTGGGTACATTCTTCCACTTAATGAGATACTCTTAATTTGATCGATTTGATAGCTGTCGAGTTCTTGTTTCCATGACTTCTTCAAGTTCCAATATGATTTTTCCTTCCTCATCAAGTTTTGGAAATATTGTTTGAGCCGAAAGTTTGTCACCTATAACTTTCTTTTAGCAATAAACATGGAAAATTGGGTGCATTCGGGAAGATGAAAGAAACTCCAATTTGTATGCCATAGTACCAATCTTTTGCAACATCTTGTAAGGACCATAATACTTTAGCGATAATTTATCATCCTTCTTAGATTGCTTCAGGGAAATTTTAATGTATGGTTGTAGCCTTAAAAACACTCAGTCGCCTACATCAAAACTTCGCTTGTTGCGATGTTGATCTACCTGTTGTTTCATTTGATTTTGTGCCAAATCTAGGTTATCCTGTAAGAGTTGGAGAACTTTTTGTTGATGCTCAATGTGATATTACACTGCTTGAACCTTATAATTTTCTCTTACATATGATGTGGTGGACGACAGATTATATCCATAAAGTGCCATAAATGGGGTAATTTTTGTTGTAGTGTGGAAGGAAGTGTTATACCACCATTCAGGCAGAGGTAACCAATTGACCCATTGAGTTTGCTTATGAGATGTGAAGCAATGAATATATCCTTCCAAACATTTTATCACTATATCCATTTCTCATTGGACTAAAGATGATGAGATGAGTTATGAGCTATTTGAGTACCCAAATAAGAAAATAATTTTGTCCAAAAATTTACAGTGAAAATGGGATCTCTAATGCTTAAAATAATCTTTGGTTTTCCATGTATCTTTTGAATTGTTTCCATAAATTGAATAGAAACTGTAGTCGCTTTAAATGGATGAGATAATGAACAAAAGTGTTCATATTTGGTAAGCCTATCAAACACCACCAGGATGACAATATTTCTTTCAGACTTAGGTAAACCTATGATAAAATCCATTGAAACATCCTTCCAACATTGATTTGGAATGGATAAATGTTGTAGCAGACCCATGGTTTTAATTGTCTCAAGTCTATTTTGCTGGAAAACCAAACATTCTGCCAAAAACTTTTGAATATCATATTTAAGGCCATCCCATAAAAATTATTTCTTCACACTGTGGTATGTTTTTAAAAATCTCAAGTGTCCTCCTAAGAGAGAGGTGTGCAATTCCAAAATAACATTTTGTTATAGTTGATAATTATTACAAATATATAAGCGATCTTTGTACCTTAAGGAATCATTCTTCGAACTAATTGTATCAAAGGTACTGGGATCTTGCTACAACTTTTGAATGAGTGTCCATACTTCTTCATCATTATTCCATTCCTCCCTTGATTTTGTTATCCAATATGGTTGGATAATATAAATGGCACAAAGTAATGCTTCCACATCCTCATCCTTTCTTGAGAGTTCATATGCAACAACATTTCGCTTCCCTTTTTTTTAGATGATTTCAAACTCATAACTCAACAACTTTGTTATCCATTTTTTATTTTGTTCTAAATATAGTGTTTGTTCCAAAAATTAGTTAAGGCTATCATGATCAGTTTTTACCTTGAAGTGTCTTCCCATTAGGTAAGTTCACCATTTCTTTAGTGCATGCAGTATTGCCAACATTTGCTTCTCATAAATAACTTTCTGTAAATACTTTGCTTTGATTGGACGACTTTAAAAAATTAATGGGTCTTCCTTCTTACATTAAAACAACACCAATTCCATTTCCTGAGGTATCACATTCCACAATAAAGGTTTCTGTGAAGTCTGGTGTAGCTAAGACCCGTGCTTCACACATTACCTCTGTAAGATATTCAAAGGCTTTAACTGCTATAGGAGTCCATGAAAATGCATCTTCCTTCAATAATGTTTCTATAGGTGCTGCTATTCTCCCATAATGCATAAAAAACTTGTAATAATACCTTGTTAACCTGAGAAATCCTTGTAAATTCTTTATGGTTGTGGGGAATTTTCATTCCTTAATGGATTTAATTTTGTTAGGGTATACCTTATCACCCTCGTGAGATGCAATATGACCCAGATATTCCACCTCTTGTACTCCAAAGAAAAATTTGTAGGTTTTTGCATATAATTGTTTCTCCTGCAATATTTTGAGCACCATGTCAACATGTTCAACTTGATCCTTCAAAGACCTATTGTAGATTAGTATATCATCAAAAAATACTAATTTTTTTTTTTTAAGGAAGGGTTTCAAAATGGAATTCATTGACCCTTGAAATTTAGAAGGTGCATTCATAAGGCCAGAAGGCATGAAAAAAAAATCATAATGAACCTCATGATTTGGAAATGGTGTTTTCAAAATGTATTTAGTCCTCATTCTAATTTCATGATATCCTAGACGTAGATCCGACATGGTGAAATAAATTTCACCATGTAATTCATCCAATAATTCATCAATCACAAAAATGGGAAAGTGATCTTTAATAGTGAGCTTATTGAGCTTCCTATAACACAAGCATATGCATCATAATCCATCATTCTTATGCATCAATATTACTGGAGCAGATAAATAACTTTGACAAGGTTGAATTATACCAGCCTCTACCATTTCCATAACCATAGGTTCAATTCTTCTCTTTTGGACATAAGGATATCTATAAGGCTCGGTGTTTGGAGGAACAATTTCTGGAATCAAATGAATATCGTGATCATGATCACAAATAGGTGGGAGTCCTTTGGGAGTTTTAAATACCTTGGAATTATTTTCCAAGGCTTTTCGAAGATCTGAAGAAATAGGTGATTTTGATGTTGGAACTTCTAGTGAGCATAATTGTGCAATGAAACCTTGTTGTTCTTTCTTCAAAAGCCTTTTCAGGACATTATAGCTTATTATATTTCTTACTACCCTGCGATAGCCCTTAATTCAAATTCCATTCCTTCTGAAAAGAATTTCAAGAAAATTTCTTGAAATTTAGAAGCTACCATCCCCAAAGGTTGTAACCATTATACTCCTAGTACAACATCCACACCACCCATTGGGATGGAAAGCACTAGACTATTAACTACATATTCCCCTATGGTTAGATTGATATTATGGCACTTTCTAGAGAAATTTATACTTCCTCCATTTTCCGCCATCACATGACACTCTAGCGCTGGGCATAGGAAGCAATTCAATTCCTTGCCTACCTTACAATGAATAGAATTATGGGTACGACCTGAATCAATAAGCACTATTACATTTTTCTTCCTGATATTTCCTTCTATATTGAGAGTTTTAGGACTGGTAATTCCATCCAATGCAATACAGGATATCGTCAGATGCATTTATTCTTCCTCCAGGGTTGGTTCCTGGTGTATATCCTCTTCTTTGAAGTTTCTTGTTCCTTTTCTTCCTCCTCTTCACAATCTATGTAAAATAATTTCTTGTCAGCACACTTATGACCTTTAGTGTATTTTCTATCACAACTATAGAAAATCCCTTTTGCTCCTTTTTCTTCCAATTGTTTTGGTGTCAAACTTGTAGGTTGCAGGATTCTAGGAGTAACAAGACTTCCATATCTATAGTTGTGAGTGGTAGGCTTCCTTGTCACCATAATTTTTCTTTCAATTTTTCTTGCAAACCTGAATGCCTTCTCCAATTTATCAGGTTCCCAAAGGTGGACCTCATGTTGGATGTTATCCTTTAGAGTCCCTATCGAGACATCAATCCTATGTTCCTTTAGAATATTATTTACCCTTATATTCAATTTTTGGAGGTCCTCAATGTGCTCCATCATTGAACCCTTTTGTTTGAGATTTATAAATTGGCTAAAGAAGGTTTGTATCCTCATAATGGGCTATCATTTCCTCTATAAAAATTGAACAGGTGACTAGTGGTTTATGAGAAAAAATCCAACGATACTGTACAAACTTAATTTTTTCTAAATATAAATTTGCAATGCATACCTTTTATGTTTTTTGCGTATTATGGAGCTCGAAGTATTGATCCATTTGTAGTATCCAAGTTATCGGATCCTTGCCATAAAAATTCCTCATATCTATCTTTGGAATATAGTGGGTCTTAAATACAACATTAGAGTCTATGAAATCATGATTACCATTTCTTTTGTTTTCATCATGAGTTTCCTCTACTACCTTTCTGCTGTTAGGAATCATTTCTTGTAGAATATTTTCCAACACTTCCTTCAAAACTTCCATGTATTTCTTCAAATATTCTATGTTACCTTCCATATTATCTTCCTCGCCATGCATACTAGCTTCCATGTCATTCTTCAAACCATGCATCTTAGCTTCCATGCATTTGTTCAAACCATCCATGTTAGCTTCCACGCCTTTCGTCAAACCATCCATGTTGCCTTCTATACCATCCATATTAGCTTCCACACCATCCATATTAGCTTCCATTCCATTATTCAAATCATCCATATTAGCTTCCATGCCTTTATTCAAACCATCCATATTAGCTTCCACACCTTCATTCAAACCATCCATTTCATTTTTTGTTACTTTTTGCGAGAGAGAAATTTGTTGCACATGGTCTTGTAATTTTGATATATCATGTTGCAATTTTTCCTCTTCATGAGTTGTTAAACACCATGTTGAAGCACCCACATGGTGTATGAGGAAGATGAACACACACACAAGAGATTCAACACACAATGAGAGATAAGCATGAGGCTTTCTTATTTTTCCATTATACATGATGTACATTTATAGTACAATGGTGTGACTCTTGGTTTCACATTCCAAGGTCACTTGGACACCATTGTGACTTTTCGCATTCCACACCTACCCATGTAGGATTAGGTGTTCCAACATCCCCCCTTAATCCAAAGGGGTATTTGTGAGTCCAAGAAGAGAGTTGTAATACAAATCTGCAAAGTATACATGGCAACACTTGGGCTGAATCAACTCTCTGAAATGTTGGAAAAAAGAGGTGGTTTAAGGATGACCACAAACACTGGAACACAAAACTTGTTGCAGTTCCCGGAACTCTTCCAAAACTGGCAAGAAGCTGAAAGCTTATGCTAGAGGAATTTTCCCTCATAAAAAAGGGAGACCTTCAACCTAAAAGAAGGGAGGTCTACTACCTGTGATGGTTTTAGGATTACCAACAAATTTGGAATGCTTGAAGAATTTCCTGGAACTCAACCAAAGCTGGCAAGAAGCTGAAGGCTGCTAAGCTGAAGGCTTCTGCTAGAGGAAGTGTTCCTTATATATGAAAGGGAGACCTTTGACCTAAAATAAAGGAGGTCTACTAGCTATGATGGTTTTAGGTTATCCACCAACCAAAGATGATGGTTTGAGGCTGTCCACCAACCGAAGGCATGCTCATGGGCATTCGTGTCTCTGGATACATCTATGAATCTGGAATGATGAATTGTGGCTTAGGCTCGCTTGAACTGCTGTGTCTCTGGCTACAACTCTGAACATGGAATGAGAGATTGTGGCTCAGGCTTGCTTGATCTGTCGTCGAAGCTTGTACATGACCACCATTTTCCCCCCTTTCAGGGACAAGGTGAGATGATGGTGAAAACGCAACTGCAAGTTTGCTCAATATTCGTGAACATGTTCTGACATGTGTCGTAAACATCTTCTTGGCTGCTGATGCCCATTGCCAAGAAGCGATCCATCCAATATATGAATCTTTGTTCTCGCAAGAGGCTTGTTTCTAAAGCATTTGTCTAAAGAATGGGTGTGTTGACCACAGTGCTTGCATGGATGAAGATCAAAACAGTGATCTTTCATATGGCCAACTCGATCACAGTGTTGGCATTTTACAATCTGTTGTTGTTGTTGAAGTGGAGCAGGATCTGGAACAACTGCAGGTGAACTGTCATATAGGAATCTGGCACTTTGAAATATGATGGGCTTGGTGTAGTCTGTAATATGAAAGGACACATCCTTGTCATATCCAAGACTAGTTCGGTGCTTGTTGTGGACAAGCTCTTCCCAAGGTCTGATGATGGGCTTGAGAAGTGCAGGTTGAGCTGCTGCATCTACATGAAAATCTGCTCTTGTACAAGGAACTGAATGGGAATCAACTAGAACTTTGCTGACTTGCTGCTGATGGGAGTCTTTCACAATGGTCTGAACAGAAACAAGTTCAGAATGGTGACTCTTTTGCTAAAGTTCGTCTTGCTGAAACTGAGATTCCAACTGCAAAAACTCAATCTTTTCTTGTGCATATAGTAAACAAATTTGAATGTTACAAAGAGCATTCTTGCTCATTTTTATGATATCATCAACATTTGAATGAATGAGGCTATTGAAGAACTCTAATTCCTCATTGATTTTGACCATTTCAACAACTTAGGCTCAAAAATGAAAGGGTGTCGGCTTCAACCAAAAATGCACCCGTTTACAATGTGACTCAACAACAAACAGAAATGACTCCAAAGAATTTCCAACTATGGAAATCTCAAAGTACAAAATCTGCTCCTCAAATGATGGAGGGCAATCAACAATTTTTCAACTACTCAAGCACTGATTGCAACTATGAAGAAGCAATAAAATGTCAACTCAATACAATATTTCTGCAAAATATTTGTTTGAATGTGCAGCAAAAAACAATATGCAAGAGGCCTTTAAGGCAGTTGAATTTTTCTTCAAATAATTGTTTTCAATGATGGCAAACTTGTCTTCAAATGTGAAATTCTTCAAAAAATCACCCTTTAAATCAATGCCAAAAATCACAATGTAAATCTGCAATTTTCTCTATGTATTCAGTCTATCTTGTTCATATGCCATTTCCTTCATTTCTGCTGTTCATATCTCTTTCTTCCTCTCTCTCTCTCTTTTCCTCTCTCTCTCTGCTAATTTTTTTTTAATTAATTAAAAAAATTTAAATAGGGAGGGAATTTAATTGGTGGGAAGGTATTATGAAAGGGGGCGGATACTAAAAAAAATTTAAAAATATAAAAAAATTCGTGTAGGAAGGGGAATGTTATAAAAGGGGTTTATGATAAAAGTCAATTGAAAAAACGAACGGTCAAAGGGAGATGATCGGTTGAAGGTGAGCAGCCAATCGTGAGCGAAGAAGGGGCGTTTGGCACGGGGTGGGGAGTCGGCGATGTGAGAGGCTGTGTAGAGGGAGCTCGAGATGAGAGCGGGAGTAGATGTTAGGGAGGGCCGACTGTGAAATGGGGGCGTCGTTGAAGATTGCAGGCGTGAAGAGGATGGACGCATGGGAATCGTGGGCCAAAGGCCATGGGTAATAAGCGTTTGAGTGGAGCGTAAGGTGTGAGGGGTATGGGGCGTAGAGCATAGGCGTGGGTTAGAGCTCATGAGATGTGAGGGTGAAGGTGTGAGATGGGTAGAGCAGGTTGATGCAGAGCGAGGGCGTAGGTTGAGTTTCCATAGGTTGAGTTTGAGTTTGTGTAGGAAATAGTATATGGAGAGGGAGGATATTATAAACGCAGAAAGGGGGTGGAGTGAGGGTCGTGTGGTGAGTAGTAGAGTGGAGGAGTGTATTATCGAATGGACAGGAGGCGGAAATAAGGGGAAAATGAATCGATTTTTTTTATTTTATTTTTTAATTAAAATAGCAGAGAGTAGAGATAGGAAATCCACTTGAAAAACAACAGTAGAATTTTTCTTCTTCCAAATATAGAGAAGAATTAATTCCAGCAGCAGAAAAATGGAGAATTTGTAGATTTAGAGACTTGCAGAGAACTCAAAAATATCAGAATGTTTTCAATTAAAACTCATAAATATCTTCAAAAACCCTCTCAGTAGCTCAAAAATGCAGAATTTAAAAATACTCAGAAATATTTTCCACTAAAAACTCATAAACTTCTTCAGGAATCCCAATTTAAACTATTTTTCTAGCAGCTCAAATTGCAGATTTTAATAAGCAGAAATTGCAGAGAAAAATTAGAATGAAAACCTTCAGATGGGCAGTGTTTCCTTTCTTCAAAGCCAATGCCTGAATGCTGGGATTTTGAATGCTTCTCCTTCTCCAAAACCACTTTCTGAATGCGGCAAAATGTCTGCTGCAAAAGCTCTGAGTGCTGCAAAAATGTCAAGAATTTTTGCAGATATGCACAGGCCATAAACACAAATGGCTCACTCAATTTGGAGCAGGGCCAACAATCGCCCACTCTGATACCATGTTAAACACCATGTTGAAGCACACACATGGTGTATGAGGAATATGAACACACACACAAGAGATTCAACACACAATGAAAGATAAGCGTGAGGCTTTCTTATTTTTCCATTATACATGATGTACATTTATAGTACAATGGTGTGACTCTTGGTTTCACATTCCAAGGTCGCTTGGACTCCATTGTGACTTTTCGCATTCCACACCTACCCATGTAGGATTAGGTGTTCCAACATGAGTCCTAGTAGAGCCTTCTGAGGGCTTAATGGGCATCGAATTTTTTTTAGGAGGAATTTTAGAACCCATTAACAATATCTATCCTTCGACATGCCCCTAGAATAACTTCAAACTGTTTTTTCCACATTTTTTCAAACAGGACGTATGCAATTTAAAAAAAAGTACACACCTTTTTCTTGCTTTTTAGGAGCTCGATATTGAAACTAATGTATCTCTATAATGTAGTATCCCTAGAATTTTATATTATTTCTTTTAGTATCCCTCTTAATATTATTTCCAATGCCATAAGTTAGACCTAATTTGGATTTTTCAAGGAAAATTTATGACTAATTTCCCACAATGACCTAATTATGGAGTCGTTCAGTAGAGCGAAGTTGTACAGTCTGCCACATGTAATTGTTTCCTCCTTCGGATTTGAAATTGATACATAGGAAACTACAATCCATGTAATTTCGACAACATTTTACAGAATTCCAATCTGATGCTCAAAGAGAGAGTTATGACAATTTTCCCAAGGTCACCTCCTTCAGATGAAATTCGGTAGCCTGTAAAACCCTAAATTCCACATATCATATCTCCGAAAATATTGCGAACCAATATTTGAAATTTTCATACAAAGTTCCTTCGGATTTTGGAACAAATGGTTTTATTTAGCTTCTGAACCTTCGTAGAAAATTTTTTATAGTGAAAATGCCACAATGACCTGTTTGAAGTAGTGAAACCCTAGAATCCAAAGCTATGATACCAAATGTTATGAAACCAGGTCCCAAAATAGAATAAAAGATAGATCAACACCTTATAAATTAGCCACATCGAGGGGGTAAGCTCCTTTACATTACATAAATGAAAAATTCTTGTATGGAAAAAATGAGAAAACCTCCTTTCTTAATATAGGAGTCCATGGGGTCATAATATAATCCTAGCCAAACTAACAATAATAATGTAAGGGCACAATAATAAAAATATGGGGACTACAGGGGTACAACAATAACAATAATGGGGATACACTAACAATAATATAAGGCTACACTAGTAATATAGGGTCATAACAAGTAGCCTCCTTAGGTGTAAAGTGCCTCCACTGCACTTTAAACCAAGCAATGAATCGATTTCAAAGAAAAATATCTTATAGATCCAAGTTGCAGAGTGGCTCTAGTACAAAATATCCTCCGAGTTCCACCTGTATCAAATTCCAATGAATTGCATGTGAGTTTTCATGAATGTACTTATTTAAAAATGACACATGAAAATAATTATGAACTTTAGTATGGCTGGGTAGAGCCAATTGGCATGCCATAGGACCAACTCTATCCAGGATTTAAAAAGGCCCACAAAATTGTGGTGCCGATATTGCACAGGTCCATGTTCTTAAGGTACTTTTTCTAGGTTTTACTCTTAATTAAATATAGTCCCCAATCCTAAACTATTTAGGAATTCTCTTATTATCCATGTAATGTTTTTTATGTCCTAAGTTGTTTTGATATTCTATCTAATATTTCACACTACCTGCTCCATTTCCTATAAGGCATCATGTCCCAATATTAATCTGTCTTATGGTTGACTCAAGCGGAGTGGTTGAATCATGTTGGTACTTGGTACTTGGTAATCCTGTAATAAAATTCATTGAAATTACCCCCCACTTCCATTCCGAAATGGGAAAAGGATTTATAAATATAGTAGGGTCTTGATGTTCCACCTCTACTTGTTGACATTCTAGACATTTTGCTAAATATTCTACCACATCCCTCTTCATACCTGGACAATATAACTTTTCCCCTAATTTTGTTATCATATTTTGGTATCCATGATGACCTACATATGGTTTCTTGTGGAAATCATCTAGTATCATTTTTTTTAGCTCAACCATATTGAGAATGTATAATCTATTTTCGTAGGCTAATAAATTTTCAGAGTTTTTAGCATATCCAAAAGTCTCTTTTTGTTGTAATTTATGTTGAATTTCCCAATATTGAGGATCTTGTTATAGTGGATTTTTAATATATTCCTTAAAATATGTGCTAGTACAACTCATACACCTCCCATCAATGCATGAGTGTGTCTATTAAGGGAATCATCGATTTTTTCTCTTTCTATTTATGTGTTTTATATCAAATTCAAACTCACTAAGAAAAGATAGCCACCTTACTTGTATATAATTTAAACCGGCTTGGCAAAAGAAATATTTCATAGTAATGTGGTCTTCTACTAATATAAACTTCTTACCTAATAGACACTATCTCCACATTTTTAGAGCATGTATCACTATTGTCAGCTCTAGATCATATACACCATAGCTCTTGTTATGCCATTTTAGCTTCCTATAGTCATAGACTATCACTGAACTTTATTCTATCAACATTCCCCTAAGGCCTTCCAAATAGGCATCAATACAGATTGTTAATTCCTTCGTTGGGTATGCAATTTTTAATATAGGGCTTATTATGAATAATTTTTTTAGCTTGTCAAAATGCTCTTGGAATTTTGCTGTCCATTCAAACTTTATTCCCTTTTTTGTAAGGAAGTAGTGGGATAAGAAATTTTTTAAAATCCATCTATAAACCTTCGATAATATAATGTGATCCACATAAATGAATATTATGAAACCATCTCACAAAATGAAATAAAAGATAGATCAACGACTCATAAATCTTCCTCTTCCAGGGGACCACCTCCTTTACATTAAATAAATGAATAATTATTAGATGATTCAAATGAAAAAAATTCCTTTCTATATATAGGAGTCCAATGCGTCACAATATAATCCTAGCCCACATAACAATAACAATGTAAGGGCATAACAATAATAATAGTAGGTTTCTATGTAGCACAATAATAACAATATTGGCACTACATGGGCACAACAATAACAATAAGGGGTCTATACTAACAATAAAAATAAGGGGATACACTAGTATTATAGGGACTTAACCCCGCTCTCCTTCAAGGAAGTGTCGTCCTCAACACTTGATTATTGCTGGATGCTTATGTATAAAATTATCATCCTCCCATGTGGAGTCTTTAGTGGGTAAGTTCTTCCACTTGCTCAAATACTCTGAAATTATTAGATTTCGTAGTTGTTGAGTTTTTTTTTCAATGACTAGTTCAAGTTCCAATATGATTTTTCCTTCCTTGTCAAGTTTTGGGAATAGTTTTTGAACTGGGAGTCTGTCACCTATAACCTTATTTTAGCATGAAACATGGAATATTGGGTGCACTCGGGAAGATACAAGAAGCTCCAATTTGTATGCCATGGTACCAACCTTTTGCAAAATTTTGTAAGGACCATAATACTTTGGCGATAATTTATTATCCTTATTAGCTTGCTTGATGGAAATTTTTTTGTATGGTTGTAGCTGTAAAAATACCTAATCGCCTACATCAAAAATTATTTCTCTTTGATGTTGATTTTCCTATTGTTTCATTCGATTATTCGTTAAGGTGAGGTTATCATTTAAGAGTTGGAGAACTTATTTTTGATAATAAATGTGATCTTCCAATTCTTGATCATCCATATTAGTTTTGATTTCATCCTTCAAACCATCCACCTTAGCCTCCATGTCTTCTTTTAAACCATCATGTTTTCTTTGGTAGCTCTTTGTGAGGTAGACATTTCTTGCACTCGGTACTGTAATTTTGAAATATCATACTGAAATTATTCCTCTTCATGTGTGATAGCAGAGGTTTATGATGTCTTAATGGGTGTAAAATTATTTTTGGTACACATTATAGAACCAAATACTGATAAAAATGCTTCAATATGCCCTTGGAATCACTTCAAACTGATTGTTTAAACAAATTTTATGCAATTGTTTTAAAAAAATCACACCGTTTTTTTTCTTTTGAGGACCTCGATATTGAACATGATGTATCTCTATGATTTTAGATCCTGAAGGTTTGAACTTCGATCCAATAGTATTCCTTTGAGTCTTCTTTCCAATGCCATATGTCATACCTGATTTGGATTATTCAAGAGAAAGTTATGTCCAATCTCCCACAATGACCTAATTATGGATTGGTTCAAAAGAGCAAACTTGTATGGCATGCCACATGTCACTGTTTTGACTTTCAGCTTTGAAGTAGATACACAAGAGACTATATTCCATACAATTTTGGTCATTGTTTTATAGAATTCCAATACAATGTAAGAAATTAAAGTTGTGATGTTTTTCCCTTTGCCCCCTATTTGAAATGAAATTATGGAACCTGAAAAAGACCTAAATTACTTAGATCATATCTCCGAAAATATAGAAAACCAAGATCTGAAATGTTTACATGATGTTCCTCCTTATTGCAGATCAAATGGGTTTTATTTTTAGTGTCTCAACCTTCTTAGAAATTTTTTTATAGCAAAAAATCCAAGATGACCTGTTTGCAACAGCGAAAACCTAGAATCCAAAGCTCTAATGCCAAATGTTGTGAAACCAGCTCACAAAATAGAATAAAATATAGATAAATGACTTAAAAATATGCCTCTTCAAGGGGGAAACCTCCTTTACATTACATAAATGAATAATTATTTGATGATTCAAATGACAAAACCTCCTTTCTATATATAGGAGTCCAATGGGTAACAATATAATCTTATCTGAGATAACAATAACAATGTAAGGGAACAACAATAAAAATAGTGGGATTATATAGGGCACAATAATAGCAATATATGGACTACAAGGGCACAAAAATAACAATGTGGGTACTATACTAACAATAAAAATAAGCGGGATGCACTAGTATTATAGTGACCTAACAATGAAAGAACTGTTGACACATATTTAGGTGTGGAAAAATTTGAAATCGCCCTAGCCTTTTCCGAGTCAACAAATAATCCCTCTTTCGAAATAATGTGCCTTAAATAATGTATTTTTTTATTATAAAAATCACATTTTTTGAGTTTTTCATAAAGTTAATTTTCTTTTAAAGTCTGTAACACAAATTTGAGATGTTCCTTGTGCTCTTCTTCATCTTTAGAGTACACTAGGATGTCATCTATGAATACTAATACAAACCTATCAAGATATTTGTGAAGTATTTTATTCATTAGAAATGTGAAGGTTGTTGGTGCACTAGTTATACCAAAGGGTAACACTACGAACTCATAATGACCATATCTAGTTCTAAAAGTTGTCTTGTGAACATCTTCATCGTTTATTCATAGTTGATGGTAACCGGTCCTTAAATCAACTTTTGAGAATATAGTTTCTCCCTTCACTTGATCAAACAGGTCATCAATTCGGGGCACCGAATATTTATTCTTGATAGCTAACTTATTTAATTTTTGATAATCGATGCACATTCTAAATGTTCCATCCTTATTCTCAATAAATAATACACACCCCCCCCCTGCCCCCATGGTGAAACACTAGGTCTGATGTAAAATTTGTCTAACAGTTCCTATAACTGCATTTTCAGTTCCATTAATTCTAGTATAATCATTCAATAAGGGGATCTAGATACTGGGGTTGCATCTAGTACCAAATCAATGGAAAAATATATGTTTCTACCGAGGGGTAAGCCTGAAATTTCGTCTAGGAAAACATCTTGAAACTAAATTATGACTGGTAAGGTCTATAAATTTTCCTTTTCTTGTTTTTTTTTTAACTTATTTCCACTTGCACCATGTATATCTCACATCCTTTTCTAGCATTCATTTTCAGATATAAGGCTAAAATTTATCGAACTGGTATTGGTTTTGGTTTACCTCTCATTAAACTGTTTTTCGCATTCATACCCATTAAATTCACTATTTAATCCAAACAGTTTATAACAACTTTATGTTTTTATAACCAGTCCATGCCCATTAATAGATCATATAATCCTAATGGGAGAATGTTCAAATATTCTTATGTAGGATAATTGTTTAAAGAAATGGGTTATTTTTTAATTTTACTAGTTACCTTCATTTTGGTACCAGTTGCTAAGTGTACTAACCATGCATTTTTTTGATTTTCCCTATTTTAATTTACATTTTTCAACAATTTGGGGACTAATATATATTAAACAAGCTCCCAGATCAATTAAAACATAAATAGGATGGTTTGAAATGATACCTTTTATTTCTATCAATGTTTATTGATTTTTAGTCTGTCTATCCTCTAGTGTCACACTAATCATAGGAATGTTTCTGGCCACATCATTCATAGTTGTTTCTTGATGGACTGCCTAAATATTGTAAACAAATCACAGATTGTGTGGACACTCTCTTAACCAGTTTGGTTCACCACAAAACCAACACTTCAAAAACTCTCTTTCCTTGCCCCCACTACTGTTTTTGTTTTTAAACTCCATGTGCTTTGACCCAGTGTAATACTGTTCCGAATCACTTGCATTTCCCTTGCTAAATTTATTTCTCTCATGATATTTTAAGAATTTTTTAAGGTAATGTGGATTCTGTCTTTTTATTGCAGAATTGAATTTGTCCTATTTTTCCATGGTTTTAAGCCTTCACTTCAATTTTTGAACTGATGGTAGCATAATCTAGCTTTTATTACTGCCTCATCCGTTGATTTAGGATTGTCAAACTCAATCCTTTCTTTATAGAGCGTTGGTAAATAGTTAAAAAAATATTTGTACATTGGGTTTCTCTTCTTTGATGTATGGAACATACCCCAATAAGTTTATAAATTTTTCTACAAACATATCCATGGTCAGTTGTCCAAACCTTAATTCACGGAGTTCATTAGCATGATCATCATAGTATTGTTCACTCTGGAACCGAGACTTAAAATGTTTATGAAATTCCTCCCAATTAATTGTGCTTTCTTCCAACAGATGTATACTTTTGGTATTTTTCCACTAGAGAGTAGACTTACCATGTTGAGTAACCAGCTATAACCTTCTTTAAGCATGAAACATGGAAAACTGGAGGCACTCGCGAAGAAGCAGGAAGCTCCAATTTGTATGCCATAGTACCAATCTTTTGCAACACCTTGTAAGGACCATAGTACTTTGGCGATAATTTATTATCCTTCTTAGCTTGCTTGAGGGACATTTGTTTGTATGGTTGTAGCCGTAAAAATAGCCAATATCCTACAACAAAAATTCTCTCGCTGTGATGTTGATCTGCCTATTGTTTCATTCGATTTTGTGCCAAATTTAGGTTATCCTTTACGAGTTGGAGAACTTCTTGTTGATGCTCGATGTGATCTTCTACTGCTTGAACCTTCGAATTTTCCCTTAAATATGATGTGATGGATGGTGGATGATATCCATAAAGTGCCATAAATGGGGTCATTTTTGCTGCAGTATGGAAGGAAGTGTTATACCACCATTCAACGAGAGGTAACCACTTGACCCATTGTGTTTGTTTATCAAATACAAAGCAACGAAGATATCCTTCCAAAAATTTATTTACTATCTCATTCACCATTAGATTGAGGATGATAAGATGAGCTATGAGCTAATTGAGTACCCAAACAAGAAAATAACTCCGTCCAAAAATTTCCAGTAAAAATGGGATCTCTGTCGCTCATAATGACCCCTGGGCTTCCATGTAGCTTTTGAATTTTGTCCATAAATGTAGTAGCAACTGTACTTGCTTTAAATGGATGAGATAATGCACACAAGTGTGCATACTTGGTAAGTCTATCAACTACCACCATGATAACACTCTTTCCTTTGGACTTAGGTAAACCTGTGATAAAATCCATTGAAATCTCCTCCCAACGTTGACTTGGAATGGATAAAGGTTGTAGAAGTCTCGGGGTCTTAATTGTTTCCACTTTATTCTGCTGGAAAACCAAACATTTCGCCACAAACTTTTGAATATCAGATTTAAGGCCATCCCAAAAAAATTCTTTCTTCACCCTGTGGTAAGTTTTTAAAAATCCTGAGTGTCCTCCTAAAGGAGAAGTGTGCAATTCCAGAAGAATAATTTTTTTTAGTTGGGAATTATTACAAAGATATAAGCGATCTTTGTACCATAAGGAATCATTTTTCCAACTAAATGTATCAGATGTACTAGGATCTTGCTGCAACTTTTGAATGAGTGTCCATACATCTTTTTCCTTCTTCCATTCATCTCTTTCTTTGGTTATCCAATCTGGTTGGATAATAGAAATGGCACAAAGCAATGCTTCCACCTCTTCATTCTTTCTTGAGAGTGCATCTGCAACAACATTAAGCTTTCCTTTTTTGTAGATTATTTCAAAGTCATAACCCAACATCTTTGTGACCCATTTTTGCTGCTCTTTTGAAGATTTTCTTTGTTCCAAAAAGTGTTTAAGACTATCATGATCAATTTTTACCTTGAAGTGTCTTCCAATTAGGTAAGTTCTCCGTTTCTTTAGTGCATGCGATATTGCTAACATTTCCTTCTCATAAATAGGTTTCTGTAAATACTTTCCTTTGAGTGGATAACTTTCAAAAGCAATGGGTTTTCCTTCCCGCATTAAAACAACACCAATTCCATTTCCTAAGGCATCACATTCCACAATAAAGGTTTTTGTGAAGTCTAGCATAGCTAAGACTGGTGTTAGGCACATTGCCTCTTTAATATGTTCAAAGGCCTTAGTTGCTTTAGGAGTCCATGAAAATGCATCTTTCTTCAATAATGTTGTTATAGGTGCTGCTATTCTCCCATAATTCTTAACAAACTTGTGATAATACCCTGTTAACCCAAGAAATCTTCGCAACTGCTTTATGGTTATCAGGACTTTCCATTCCTTAATGGCTTTAATTTTGTTAGGGTCTACTTTAACACCCTCATGAGATAAAATATGACCCAGATATTCCACCTCTTCTACTCCAAAGAAACATTTGGATGTTTTTTCATATAATTGTTTCTCCTGCAATAGTTTGAGCACCCTGTCAACATGTTCAACATGATCCTTCCAAGACCTGCTATAGATTAGTATATCATCAAAAAATACAAGCACAAATTTTCTAAGGAAGGGTTTGAAAATGGAATTCATCAACCCTTGAAATGTAGAAGGTGCATTGGTAAGGCCAAAAGGCATGACCAAAAATTCATAATGTCCCTCATGAGTTCGAAATGCTTTTTTTGGAATATCTTTAGTCTTCATTCTAATTTGATGATATCCTGAATGAAGAGCCAACTTGGTAAAATAAATTGCTCCATGTAATTCATCCAATAATTCATCTATCACATCAATGGGAAATTTATCTTTAATGGTGAGCTTATTGAGCTCCCTATAATCCAGACACATTCACCATGATCCATCCTTCTTGTGTACCAATACTACAGGAGCAGAGAAAGAACTTTGACTAGGTTGAATTATACCCGCCTCTAACATTTCTACAATCATACGTTCAATTTCGCTCTTTTGGACTTAAGGATAGCTATAAGGCCTGATGTTTGGAGGAACACTTCCTGGAATCAGATGAATAGCATGATCATGATTGTGAATAGGTGGGAGTCCTTTGGGAGTTTCAAACACCTTGGAATGATTGTCCAAGACTTGTTGGAGATCTGCAGAAATAGATGATTTTGATGTTGGAACCTCTAGTGAGCATAATTGTGCAATTATGCCGGATTGTTCTTTATTTATAAGATTTTTCATGACATTAGAGCTTATTATCTTTCTTGCCTTCCCTGCAATACCCCATAATTTGACTTCCTTTCCTTCTGAAAAAAATTTCAAGAAAAGTTCTTGAAAATTAAAAGCTATCGTCCCCAAAGATTGTAAGCATTGTACTCCTAGTACAACATCAGCACCTCCCATAGGAATGGAAAGCATTGGACTAGTCAATACATATTCCCCCATGGTTAGCTTGATATTATGGCATTTTTCAGAGCAATTTATAGTTCCTCCATTTGCAACCATCACTTGACATTCGGGTGCTGGGTATAGGAAACAATTTAATTCCTTGGCTACCTTATAATGAATAAAATTATGGGTGCTACCTGAATCAATCAACACTATTACCCTTTTCTTCTTTATATGTCCTTCTATCTTGAGAGTTTGAGGAGTTGTAATTCCTGCCAGTGCATTACACGATATGGTCGGATTCATTTCTTCCTCTTCTAGGGGTGGTTCCTGGTGTATATCCTCTTCTTGTTCATTTTCTTCTTCTTCTTCACAATCTATGTAAAATAATTTCTTCTCAGCACACTTATGACCTTTAGTGTATTTGCTATCACAACTATAGCAAATCCCTTTTTCTCTTTTTTCTTCCAATTGTTGTGGTGTCAACCTTGTAGGTTGTGGAAATCTAGGCGTAGCAACACTTCCTTCTTTATAGAATTGAGTGGTAGGCGTCCTTGTCGCCATTATTTTACATTCAACTTTTCTTGCCAACCTGAATGCCTTCTCCAATGAATCTGGTTCCAGAACATGAACTTCATGTTGGATGTTATCTTTTAAAGTTCCTATGAAGAGATCAATCCTGTGTTCCTCTGGAATATCGGTTACCCTTATATTCAATTTTTTGGAAGTCCTCAATGTGCTACCCCACTAAACCATTTTGTTTGAGATTTATCAATTGGCTAAAGAAGGTGTTGTTCTTTGTATCCTCATAATGTGCTATCATTTCTTCCGTAAAAATTGACCAAGTGATAATTTTTTTACAGGAGCAATGCTATCGATACCATACAAATGTATTTTGTTCTAAATGTAAAGTTGTAATGCGTACCTTTTGTGTGTTTTTCATGTTATGGAGATCAAAATATTTCTCCATCTGTAGTATCCATGTTACAGGATCCTTTCCATCAATCTTCCTCATATCCATTTTTAGAATATGGTGGTTCTTCCCGCCAACATTAGAGTTGATGAAATCACGATTAAAATTTATTTTGTTCTCATCATGAGGTTCTTCTACTATCTTTTCACCATTAGGAAACATTTCTTGTATCAAATTTGTCAAACCTTCAATGTTTGCTTTGAGATCATTCTTCATGTTTTCCATGTTGTCTTTCATGTCATCCATCTTAGCTTCCATGCCAGCTTCCATGCCATTCATCTTAGCTTCCACGCCATCCATCTTAGCTTCCATGCCTTTCTTCAAACCTTCCATCGTCACTTCCATTTCATTTTTTGTTGTGCTTTGCGAGAGTGAAATTTGTTGCACTTGCTCTTGTAATTTTGATAGATCATGTTGCAATTCTTCATCTTCATGAGTCATAGTAGAGCCTTCTGAAGGCATAATGGGTGTTGAATTATTTTTACAGGACATATTTTAGAACCCAATACTGCTATATATTCTACAATATTCCCTTGGAATCAATTGAAATTGATTATTCAAAGAAGACTTATGCAATTTGGAAATAAAAAAAATATACACACCTTTTTCTTGCCTTTGAGGAGCTCAATATTGAAATTGGATAATCTCTATGATTGCAACACTTCAATATTTTAATTTTAGTATCAACGTAGCTCTATGAATTATCTTTTGAATGCCATAGGTCTGACCTGATTTGGATTCTCCAAGACAAAGTTGTGTCCAATCTCCCACAATGACCTAATTCTGGACTGGTTCAGTAGAGCGAACTTGTATGACTTTCCACGTGTCATTTTTTTGTCCTTTGTCTCTGAAATTGATAGCCAAGAAACTAAAGTCCGTGCTCTTGCGATCAATTTTTACGGCACTCCAATCCGATGCTCAGAGAGAGAGTTACTGAAATTTTCCCACGATCACCTATTTGAGATGAAATTCAGGAGCCTAAGAAAGCACTACCTTCCAGAGATCATATCTCCAAAAATATTGCAAACCAAGCTCTGAAATTTTTTGACAAATTTCCTCAGGATTTTAGCTTCACACCTTAAAAATTTTAGCTTCTGAAAATTCGTAGAAACAAAATTTATAGCAAAAATTCCACGATGACCTGTTTGGAGTAGCGAAACCCTAGAATCCAAAGCTCTGATACCAAATTTTGAGTAACTAGCTCCGAAAATAGAAGAAAAGAGATATCAACGCCTTATAAATAATCCACTTTGAGGGGGAAACCTGCAATAAATTACATAAATGAACAATTCTTGGATGATACAATTTACAAAACCTCATTTCTATATATAGGAGTCCATGTGGCCATAATGTAATCCTAGTGGGCCACAATGTAATCCTAGCCGACCTAACAATAATAATTTAGGGGCACAATAATAACAAAATGAGGGTTGCAAGGGTACAATAATAATAATAAGGGGGTTACACTAATAACAATAAGGGAATATACTAGTAATATAGGGACCTAACATACCATGCAACTAGTAAATAGCCAGTCAGGACTTCAAATTACTTTCGTATTCCTATACCTGAAAGCATTTTATTATATTAAGAAGCCAATATTCCACTTCTTCCTCTTTTTCCTCATGAAAAGTATGGGGTTTGATTTTCATAAACTATCATTTTAATTACATTTCCCTCTTCTCCTTCTGTGATTTCGGATATGTCCTATCTGATTCCCCCCACTTTCATAATTTTGTGACATTTCTTCCACTTTTTCCCTCTTCAATCCTTCTCTTTCAATGTTTCTATAGCTATAATGTTTAGCTAACTCTCTTATCATTTTTTCATGTTCCTCACTTTATTTTAACTTATGTTCATCAATTTTTCTTATGTAGGTTTTTCATGACATCCATAAGATGAGGGGCTTCTGGTGTACTTCCATTACCTAATTCTACATATAGTTCCTCATTAATTGTTATGGATGGAGGGGAATTATTTGTCATTTTCTTGAGCGTGCTTGATGTTATGTACATTATAAAACATCACAACTCACTATTAGTATTTCATATTGATATTTGTGAACAGATTTTATATTAGTGTGATGGCTCCTTGCAAGTCGAGTTCTGAAACAAGGCTCTCATACCATTTGTAACAAGTCCTTATATATATATATATATATATCATTTTTACACACTAACCCTCTTTATTTTTATTTTCCTCCCAAGTTAATGTTTTCTTAATCACCCATTTGTGTATGGTGTCGTGATATGATTTTTGGGTGGAAATAATATTTGTTTAATTGTAACTCTATTATGGTATATCTCTACCCCTTCAGTTATAATGTTGTAAGAAAATATGTTGCATAATTTTATGTTATTATCTTGTGTCATTTATGCTATGGTGCTATTTTAATGTTTTTGGGTCGATGATCCTGGTATTTATGATTGAGGTAAGCATGATGTTTGGAATTCTTGATGGGGTAGATAAAATGCATGGTAATGTTTAACTATATACCTATATCCACTCCCATGTTAGATTATTGTGAGGTTTTGGTTCAATAATCCTCTAAATTCGTTAAAGGGTTCACAGAAGCTTATATCACTAATCCATATTGATTTATACCAACTCTAAATTTTTTGGTTCATTAATATTTTTTATTTAACCCACTCTCAGTTGTTAGCACGTTGGAGCATCACCTTGAACCCTACACTGAATGGTTTGGTGTCACATACCACATGCCCATGTGAAAATCACATGACATACAATACTATTACCTCATCAAAGGTGGATTTGGTTCTTCAATAATGCAATGGTCGATGAATTGTACCATTATTACCCTAGCAACGAGGGGGAACATATGTGTCATTTTGGGACATTTTCCTTTGTCGTGTTTGTGTGTAGTGTTGTTTTAGTGCCACCATGAGAGTCTAAGGACACTAACAGATGGTTCATTCTTCTGATCGGTATGGAATTCGCCTCATTTCCTTACCTTCTACCTCACATCAGTTACAAACATGTTCTTCCACTACAACTATTCTCACATTATTTATAGGTCAGGTTTGTTCTGACTCCAAGTACTGATCGAATTCTTTGTCTCGCATATATGGAGTAGGAACATCTCAAAATGATGGTCCTTTGCAACTGGCTTGGCCCAACTTTTGGTTTCCAGTAGGTAGAATCTTTAGCAATGTGACTACATAAAAAATCTAATTTTATGGTTTTCGGGTTTTCTAGTCTTTTTTCTGCACATATTTCCTCTATTTTATGTTTTCGTTAAATAGTTAAATTCCAGAACACCATTCTTGGAAAGTGGGCTCCACTTCTATTTACCTGGCATGACCCTGACGCCTGGTTAGTATTCATTAATTTGTTTCATAGTTTATGCTACTATAATTTCAACCATATTCTGATATGATGAAGAGATGAAATTTAATTATTTTATATGTGTTTCCACTATTCCACATAGGAGCAAGTGGCTTGGCTTCAACATTTCATCTAGGATATCTCCTATAGTTATGAGCACACATTTTGGGGTTTGCTAAATTTGTTCCTTTCACACAATAATTATAATTAATTCTAGTTTGTTTTCTTCCATGGGTAGCCCCATACTTTGTACGCTACCCATTTTTATTTTTCTCTTATTTTACAACAACATTGACAAGAATTTTAGCTTTCCTTTGTTGGAAATTAATCCCAATTGCAAATGAGCAAAGGGAGGACTGAAATTCAATTTTGATGGGAGTTCTTGAATGAAAATAATAGCAAAGTCTTGTTTTATTTTTACACTCCATCCTACAATCAATTTCTGGTTTGAATAAGCCTACAAGTCCAATTTATTTTTAATGGTCATAGCCCTTTCCTGCAGTGAGAACCATGGTTCAAAACCACACGCAAACCTTCATTCATAAACTGTCACCTACCCGCTTTAAAAACCTTACACCAACTATTTGTATTTGTCGTGCATTTGAGTTTGAAACAGTCCACGTTATTCCCATGGAGCCCACGACTCCACGTCGCCATCCTGCAGCAAATCACACATTTTCACATTCCTTCAAAGCCTCGTCACCACACATCCACTGCCCGCGCGATAAATGCAGGACCCACCACTCCACGTCAACAACCCAACAACGAATCATATACGTATCGCATAGATTGAAGCCTACGTCATTAGGCCTTTCAAACCATGTGATAAAGGTTGGTCTGCCATCGCCGAGTCATCAACCTCTGACCAATAGGAGAGCGTTTGCATCGATTGAGTGCGCATTCATCCATCACTCAAATGGATGCGATAAATTTATGGAAAAGGTTTTTGCATCCTGTTTCAAGTCTGCGAAATAATGTTGTAATAAGGCTTTTAACCTTAGGTTTAATGTTTCATTTTGTTTTCATACGCAAGATATATTTTGTATTAAAACTTAGGCTATATGTTTTATAACATATATATTGTAAATATTAATATTTAAAATATATATAACCAATGTATTAGATATAAGATATATGCCCGAATAGAGAGAGAGAGAATGTGTATGTTCGAAGGGAAAGTTTGAAGAGCACTGTGACTTGTAGTAGCCAGAAGAAAATTTTTTAAATACAGAACAACGCCAGTTCTGAAGAAAATATTTGTAACAGCTTAGAAGTTTAATGAAATAGACTTTTACTCC
Source organism: Pinus albicaulis (assembly GCA_034641835.2). NCBI lineage: Eukaryota > Viridiplantae > Streptophyta > Pinopsida > Pinales > Pinaceae > Pinus > Pinus albicaulis. Next base: position 43,838 of record JAXQQM020080032.1, on the reverse strand, counting down.
ATATCTAAGTCCATATTTCTTTTGTTAAATCTCTATGTTTGAAGAGGAATTCTTGTTTCCTCTTTGTTGTTAGGAATAACCAGAAATTCTGACATGGTATTAGAGCTAGTCTAGGCTCTCATAATTTGCTGAAGAAGCTAAAGGAAGAAGAATTTTGTTGAATTTTTCTCCAACAGTGTGAAGGTTTAGCAAAGCCAAGTATTTACCAAAACAGAGTTTTTTGTTTTGTTGTAAAGAGTGCAGTCCAGAGAAATGTAAAAGGAAGTCTTTTAGAGATAGAGGTTATCTCTCCAAGTGTGAGAAGGTTTGTTTAAGAAACATGGTCAAGTTTTTAGCATAGTTAAGTAAGGCTAGCAATGGCAGGAGCCAACACAAGAACGAGTATGGGAAATACTCAACTGCCACAGTTCAATGGGAAGAACTATGACTATTGGGTAATCACAATGAGAGCTCTGTTTTCCTCTCAATATTTATGGGAGCTAGTTGAATATGGTTTAGAAGAACTAGTAGATGAACAAGCATTTAATTCCCTAATGTATGAAGAGAAGGATTTGATGAAGAGTAATAGAAAGAAGGACTAAAAATCCCTCTTATATCTCTATCACACAGTGCATGAAAGCATATTTCCAAGAATTTCAGTAGAAAAGAAGTCCAAGGATTCATGGGATACCCTCTAGACATCCTACCAAGGTATGGAGAAGGTAAATACAGAAAATATTCAATTAATGAGAACAGATTTTGAAGTGATTTGCATGAAAAAGTCTGTTACAATAGACTCATTCTTCACATTGTTGATTGGGTTGGTTACCCAAATGAGATCTCATGGAGAGACAATAGAAGAAATAAGAATAGTGGATAAAGTATTGAGGAGCTTACCCTCAAGGTTTGATGTGATAGTAACAACCATCGAAGAGATAAAGGATATCTCAATGTTTACTGTTGATGAAATACATGCATCATTGATAACACATGAACAAATATTGAATAGAACAACAAAATCATCTTTAGAGCATGCCTTCAAGACTCAAATATCCTTTGGAAGAGGAATAGGTCAAGACAGATCAAGCTATTGAGGAAAAGGAAGAGGCATAAGCCAAAACAGAGGAAGAAACAACCATGGAAATACATGTGGAAGTGGTAGCAACCAAAATCGAAATCAAAGGCAAGGAAACAACCAACAAGCTGGTCAAAATCAAGCACATGGAAAAAGGTATGATAAATCCCAAGTCCAATGTCATTACTGTAAGAACTATGGGAAAAATGTCAATGAATGTAGGACAAAACAGAGTGACATGGGTAGTAGACCCAGTGATAATTTCACTAAAGAGAATATCATTCAAGAAAATTTGTTTTTAGCATGTGATATGGCTCAAGAGGAAAATGAAGATATATGGTTTCTAGATTTAGGATGTAGCAACCATATGAGTGGAAAGATTTATATGTTTTCCATGATTGATTAAACTGTAAAGTCTCATGTAACATTGGGGACAGATAGTAAAGTCTTTGTCATGGGAAAAGACAGAGTAAGTTTTTTAACAAAGAAAGGATAAAAGAGAACCATATCATATGTTTACTATGTGCCTGGTATGAAATGTAACCTTTTGAGCATTGGAAAACTCATTCAGAAAGGATACAATTTATTCTTTGAAGATGATATATGTAACATCATGGACATACCACCAAGAAAACAGATGATTGCACAAGTGAATATGACAAGAAACATAATGTTTCCTCTCAAGATGAGAGAAGATTTGAAGAAAGGAGATCCAATGGCAGTAGTGACACAAGAGACATTCCAAAGAGAAGCAAAGGATGAGAACTAGTTATGGCATTTGATATTTGGACATCTTGCCTTTGGAGGTTTGAATTTGTTGCATAGAAAAGGAATGGTAAAGAGATTACCATTGATTGAAAATCCAGACAGCCTATGTGAAGGCTGCATCTTGGGCAAACAACAAAGAGAAAGCTTTCAATCAGGAAAGAGAATAAGGGTAAAGGAACCTTTAGAAATAGTCCATTTTGATTTGTGTGGACCAATGTATTAGAATGAATCTTAATTGCAAGCGCACGAAAAAATCTCACTTTAGCTGTGCATAACCAACAACCCTAACATCAAATATGGATGCCAATTTCTTTAGATCTGCGATTAGATGACCAAGATAAATGCTGCAAAATCTAGATCTATGCAGAAAAATACATTAAGAAGTAAATAAAAGCAAGAGTTGCTCCATGCATCCAATAGACAATACAATAATGTTTTTTAAAGAATTTTTGTATTTTTGACACCTGGAAAGGGAACATAGAAAGATGTTACCCGTACCCCTCAATGGGATGGGTTCTTGTAAGTCCTCAGCACTTTAGATCTAAAATATCTCTCTTTTGATGGTGTAGAAAACCCAGACAAAAAATGGAACCCAAAGGGAGCTCACAAGAAAAATAGTTGAAAATATGACAATGATGGAGGATCAAAGTGAGACCAAAAGTATAGATCCAGAGTGATGTTTAAGTAACAAAAGGTAGTGAGTGAATGGAAAAACCCTTCCATTTATAACAAAATATTGAGTTAGTCTAGATATTGCTACATAATTAAAATATTATTAACCAAATCCAGATAGAACTTTTATGGAATATTTTATTATATTTGTTGGAGGGAAAAAGAATTTGACTTTGGTCAAATCCCTTTATTTGTAAATAATAAATAAATAAATGATTTATTTATTATTTTAAGGATGTGGTTGAGTAGTAATTAAATAAATAATTATTTATTCAATTATTTATAAATGATTTAGTCAAATTTAACAAGGAATATTATTTAAATAAGGTTTAAATAACTATTCCTAGAAAATAATAAGTTAAATAATGATTTATATAATTAATTTTCTTGTTTTGGGTTAAATATGACCACGAATGAGTTCAATGCAGAATCCTATCACAACACCTGTAGTGTAACGGAACAAAAGGGAAGAGGTAAATGGTGACTAGGGTTTCACCTTTAACCTCACAGATGGTCGCACTCACCGTTGGTGCTTCCACGCCGACTAAGCTTGGGGTTCAGACTCCTTTTTTCCCCTACGGCGGCCAATCCTGCCTCAGCTCCTCATGCTCTGTAATGCCCCTACCCTGCAGCATTGACGCTTACACTTTCGATCGAAGGCCTGCAACATCTTCGACATGTTGGTGGACCCTGCCGATCTTCTGAAGCCCTGCTTGACAACAGCCTAGCCATTTCTCATGCACCAAAGACTCTGGAAATGCTCGAAGCAACGACACCTATCGAATCACAGCATAAAGGAAACGAAGCATGGGATCTCTGCTGGAGCGACAGTCTCCATTAGCAGGAGAAATTTCCTCCCCAACCACTCCCAGGTAGTCAGGCACTCAAAGATATAAAAGAATCTGGCACTGTGTCAGTCTAGAAGGTGCTCAAAAATATCTATACCTCCTTTCATATTCAAATCTCAGAACTTTCCGGAAAAACCATTCTGCAATGGGTCTACCCTTCAGACCTGGTGCAGAATCTCAAGGCAAGTCTAGAACGCCAAATAGGGATACCCTCAGCCCTCCAAAGACTTCTATTTCAAGGTAAACTACTTGAAGACCTTCTTCCCCTCTCTGCTTACAACATTAAAAGAAATGACTCTTTAGTGTTTTCCCTTCGTTTGAGAGGAGTCTCTACAGGACAGTCATCTTCTGCTCCTCCCTTCTCCTACAAAGATGCAGTACACTCTGAGAAACGAAAACACCCTGAGGCCCCCAAACCCAAGCCTTTATTGGTTGACAAGATATAGGAGGTTCCCTCTGTTGATATCTCCCATCCCGGCCTCACAAATGATCTTAAAAAATTTGCAGAAAGGGCCATCATATGCAGATTCAATGGGCTCTGGCCATGATCTAAGGAACTCTATGAATGGATCCATGCTAACTGGACTCACCATTGCAAGGTTAGCTTCTGTTCAAAAGGATATTTCATAGTTCTGTTCGACAATATTAAGCATTATAAACAGGCCTTAGAAGAAGGTCCTTGGTTTATGGGAACTACTGGGCTTTTCTTAACTCCATGGTTCCCAGATTTTGACCCAATAACTGTAGTTATCACCAGCACTTGTTTGGATAAGGCTCCCAAACTTGCCAGTTCATCTATGGCATATTGCAGTCTATAAGGCATAGGAAACACGTTGGGCTTCTTTTTAATGGGAGATTACTGGTAGGAAAATCAAGGTCTTTACACATATGCAAAAATATGTGTGGAACTAGATCTGAGCAAGGGACTGCCAGACCAAATTAATCTCAAGATCAATGAATTTTTTTGGACTTAGAACCTAGATTATGAGAATGTTGCCTTTCGTTGCCGCCATTTTCACCAAACAGGGCATCTGCAGAATTCCTACCCATCTCTCCTTGCAAAAATGAAAAAGGATAACATCTTAAAGACCAAACCCAACCGATAGAATCCTTGCTTTCCACCACCAGCTGTGAGCTCTGATTCCTCAAGCTCGGAAGATGAAGAGAGCGATGCAGAACTAGATCATGTGCCTCAGACAATGGGCTTGTCCACTGCTGCTCCTACGTATCCCCCTGTCACAGTTGTCACCCATAAATGCGTCCATGAGATCTCCTCCTCTGAATCAGATAAGGAGACCCCCCAGTTGGATAACTCTAGTCTTCAAGTTGTTTTAGCTCATACACCCGAGGATGCCTGGGTCAAAGTCAACAAAAAGAAAAGGAAAAAACTTCGTGTGGAGACTTCAGCCCATGTTGGGTAGAAGTTGGCCTTTTTCACCTTCCAGTCATTTGTTGTAGCTCCTTGCTTGGTTCATTCCATCTCCGAGACCAAGGTTGATAGTTTTATCATTTCCGGTCAGCCGGTGTCTTGTCTCTCTTGATTGTACTATATTTTGCTTAATATAAATAGTTTTATTGAGAAAAAAAAAATATGACCACGAATATTAACTAAATTTTTGTTTAACTGATTATTCCTTGAGGAAAATCAAACAAATGTGGATTTATTCAATATTTCCTCATGGGGTTTCTTGTTTAGACCAGAAACAACTTAATAAATATGGTTTACTAAGTCATTTTTCATAGTGAAAGCAATTTTACTTAGGGTAAAATTGGTCTTACATGGTGTACTTTGGTCCATGCAATAGTAATAGGTTAGATGACCAAAAAATGGTGTAACAGATTTTCCCCCCAGCATGTGAGCGTTAGGAGCTAATCGTATGACCGAATTATGTTGCAAGAAATAAATCACTAGAAACCGAAGGGGAAGTTAGAGAGAGATAAGTATAAGGTAGACCAAAGCACTAGAGGACTAGACCCTGAGGAGGTGAGACTTATAGGTGCGACAAGTCCCTTTTATGAGTGAGTACCTGTGATATAGGTGGTGGGGGAGGCATACCTATGCGGTCCAAGACAAAGTACGAAGAATAATGCGTCAACCAAACAAGGGACTGAACTATATAGTACATGATGGCATAAACATGAGCCAGAAAAAAAACATCATAATTAATGCCACATACATATTGTGCCTGGGATAACAGCCAGGATTTATAAAATAATATCTGAGTACATGAGATATAAGTACAACCAAAGTGCCCCTATAAATAGGAAAGGGCTCTGAAAATCTGACTAATACATGCAAACTAAAAGGTGTTGAAAGTGGCTAAGGCCGACATTATCAAATCTATGGAGCTGCATCGAAGGCTGTAGTGAAGACGTCATCTGAGCATGTGTGGGGTTACCTGAAGGGCCAACCCTTCATGAGGTCTGAAACATCTCACACACACTTGGGAATCACCAGTACAATCTGTTGCATTACTGAACCATCAAGTATACGGATCTTGATCATGTGGTAAGGAGCTATAACTAAGAAACAATCAAGTCAAGGGGGAGTAAGGAGTCCCCTTGCCTGATCCGAGGCACCGAACAAAAGTGGAAGTTGGAACCAAGGTACACTGCCCTCTGGGCCTGTCTTCTAGAATGAATGATATGATGTCCACAGAAGGAGGTCCGCCATAGGTGAGGCAATAAGGGATCCTCAACTAAGGCACAAGATAAAATAATAGAGTGACTGACAAACTGACACTAGGGATGATTATGAAATGGGGGGTACTGAGTAGCGGAAGGACGACTTCCCTTGTTAGAGCATAAAGGGCATGGATGACCTGGCATCAACTGACACAATATCAAAGGGGATAGGAAATAGTAGGACTGAAAGCCATAATGTGTGACATTAGAGAGGGACCAAGCAATGAAGGGTGGAGGAATATAGCGGGATACTAAGGGAATCTGTATAGACTCCATGAATATGGTGATGACTTGATTCATATGCTCTAAACAAGAGCAACTCGATGATGATGCCACACAGAAAAGGTCTTGTGGTGACCATAAAGACATGAGTACAAGATAGTTACTCACGACGAAAATTTACACAAGCATGGAGAAGTATAGAGGCAAAGTGGTGCCCCAATTACAAGTGATGCACGTGAAGAAATTCAATTTTGAGGAGTGGTGAAGTGATGCTTCTTGAACAAAATGTGTCCTGGTGAAGTATAAAATCAAAAAAAACTAACAAATACCCATTTTAGAGTTTGGTGAGAGCTTTCCAAAGGTATGGACGGTTTGTCAAACTGAGCTATGGTTTTGCTATAGTGGGCGAAAGAAAAAACTCGAGTTTCTCTTTTAATAAGGCATTTTCCCTCCAAATTCACTCATTTACAAGTGTAGATTTGGTGAATGTAGAGAGGAGAGAAGGCCCTAAATCTTGTAGTGATTGTAGCAGACAAACCGACCATTGGAATCGAGATCTGTCAGTTGCAGGTAAGAGGCCTAATGATACTCATTCAATTAAGGGGATCAAAATTTAAGTTTAGGTACCTAGAGCTCATGAACAGGCCAGGTCACACTTTTTGGGTCTGTTCTAAGACCTGGGTAGTAGGTACTGGGAAGAAAATTGCGACCTGTCCTAATAAATGACATGAAATGTGGGACCTGCCATAGAAAGGAGGTTTCAGTGCTCTTTTTGGCTGAGAGCTAGGATTTTTATGGTTGAGGGGCATAGGTTCCCCTAAGCATGGTATGTTCATGTCGAAATGTATTTAGAAAAGGGGAATCTAAACACATTTTTATGATGTGGTGCACCATTGTTTTCATTTTGGTTATGCAGTTCGAGAAAGGGAATGGAGGGTTACCAATCTCTTTTGGTACTTCTTATATGAAGAAAACAGACTTAAGTTCTTAGGTCAGTGTACATGGTGTCACTATCCCAAAGAAATTATTAGGAGATAATGAACTGGTGCTCTACTAAAAGATCCATAGGTTGGTCAACAACAATGTCTAGGGGACTAGGTTTCTGATGTAAGATGAAGGAATGATGAGGGGTATCATCCCTAGAGTGATCTGAAGTGATATGGGACTCTAGAGGTTCTTATAAATGGGGAAGAATAATGGTACTAGAGTCAACACGACCAGATACACTAGGAGAGTTATGGAGAATTGTTTCTCCTGGACTCTCAAATATGGGTGCCCCCTTACCCAAACATTGGGTGTTAATGTAATGGCCTCAAGGTGTATGTGGTTTGAATGCATGGTTTCGATGTAAGTGGGGATAGATAAATTCAGGGGTGGTGACTGCTTCCATAATTTCGTCATCGTAATAGAATATGGGGTGACTGGTGGAAGAAAAACCACCTAATGCGGTGAAGATATCTAACTCATCATCATGAGAAGAAAGGTTCACATGAGCATCATCATGGGGGGTGACAGAAGAACAAGTAGATTAAAGATCCACTGATGTTGAGCCCAAGGTGATCACTGAAGGGAGGTTAGGCGAAACAAAAGGGGAAGTCCTAGGGGGGTCTTCCACCGTGGATCTCATAGATGATGACAGGTAGTGGACAGTGGACAAAAACTCTCTCATTGTGACATCCACAGGGAGAATGTATATGGGAGTGAATGTGTCCTCTAGTTCTACTAAATAAAAATGCACAAATAAGGGAGCGGTGGACATGTTGCGCTTTGCCTCGAAGTGGAAAACTGCCACTAGAGAGGTGTGAAAGTCCTTGAGGTGGGGACAGAGGTGAGTATAGTGGCCATGGAAATCACACAAAGCACAAGGATGATTTGTACATTAATACTTGAGTTTCGGGACTGAATCAGGTATAGTGACATATACCTCTAGGATATCAGACTCTGGAAACGCTGCATTAGCCATGGGCTTGAGACGAGGCAATTCAGGACAATTATGGGTGGCATGGCCAACAACATCACAGAAACTACATGAAGGTGTACACTTTGGAGGCTGAGGAGGAGCAAGATTTGTTAGGGCAGCCTTGTCTTTTGATGCCTTCTTGCGAGCTTTGCCTCCTTTACTCGAAGTTGTCACAATAGGAGAAGGTCCCTGTTGAGTTGGGTGAGGCACGGTAGCAATAGGAGGGGTCATGGGGACCGATTGAACTGGGGTCAAAGAAAGATAAGGTTTGGGTTGACAAGGTGTGTTAGGGGCTGGGGGATCGATGTACTAGATGGGAATCCCCAGGGTCAAGCTAGTGAGAGATAAGGTATCCATGATAGATACCGAGAACACTCCAGGAGGGGGAGCTAGGAACAATATCTGACTAGAGGGGTAATGGCTACGGAGGATGGCTCCGAGATGGTTAAGGCTAGGAGGAACCCTATTAGGAGGGTAAAGAGGCTCATGGATACCATCTGTAGGTGAAGGGCAAGGAGGAGGGCATTTAGAGGGCTAATTCGAAGTGTTAGGAGCAGATTTCGGGGTGTCAAGCTGCTAACTAGCCGAAGTGGGCCGCTTGAGGGAAGCCCAGGACAATTTCATCATGCAAAAATTTGGTGAGCTGAGATCAGAGACAGGAGGAGGAAGACCATGGAATGAACCAAGCAAAGAGGAGTGTTTTTAGACTTCGGGTGAGACATTAGTCAAGGGGTCGATAAATTTCTTATTGACTACCGAAGATATGATGGACTCAGGGGAGGTCTGAGATTTTGGTTCGTAATATGTCAACTGGTCAATGGTGACTATCTTTCCATTATGGGGAAAGGACATCTTGCGATGAACCTCAGATGGGACAACATACGTTTAGTAGTTGTAGATTCGACCCAATAGAATGTTGTAATCTAAGGGGGCATCAATGACTTCTACATCAACACAAACAGTCTTACCCGCAAGAATAAGAAGACAATTGAGGAACATGCCAATGGGCTTGGAGGAGTGGCTATCCCATGCTCGAAGGGTGATAGTGCAAGGGTCCAACTCAGGTGATCCGAGTTTCTTCCAAACCGAAGTCAACATCACACAGGTGGATGCCCCATCATCAACGATACAACATGAAACGTCGGTGTTCTAGATCTTGATAGGGATTTGGAAAGCGAAGGAAGCAAGAAGGGGAGGATGTTCTGACATGTCAACATCGAAGACAATCAAACAATCATCTGAAGGATCTACAGTGCCCATGGCAAATAGTAGAGATTTTCATTGTGAAGGGAACGACAGGAGGAGTTATAGTGTTGAGATGGTAGCAGGAGATTATGCTAAATAATCTACTATACTATACGAATAGGTATTTTTGCAGAAGTAGTGTTTTAGAATAATGGTCCCTTAGTTATCTTGGTATGAACCTCTGCCTTAGGCTGAGTGATCTACAAAGGACCGTTGGTTGTCGAAAGAGGCTCTATAGAACCTGAAGAAGGGGGATCAACGACAGACGTAGCAGGAGGATTGTTGTACTAATGGTACTGAGTCTAAAGGTTGAGGTCAATGGTAATAGGTTTTTAAGAGTTCATCATGAGAATCTTGTAGTCGAAGGTACCCAATGGAGGAGGTTAAGTGGCCACCAGACCTTCAAGTGGTTGGGTAGCCATGAATCCTTGCTGAGGGAAAGGATTAGTAAAAACAACAGGCTGACTAGGCACAACATTAGGAGTGATGGAAGGGGAGGCTTGCTGTCCTTGTGATGCTACTTGAGTCTCCCACATCTGTTGCATCTATGGTAAAAGAGAAAAATCGTGGGTGTAATGACCATAGACACCGAAACATGAACAAGGCTTATTTGTGTGAACAAGGCAGTCCTTCTTGGGCTGAGTGCCCTGTTGTTGGTTAGCAGTGTTAGGTGCATTACCTTGGGGATTAGGTCCAGGATTACCAGGGGAAGATTGATTTTGATTTCCTTCCTCTTCTTTCTGGAAGCAGGAGGATTAGTCATGCCCTGCTATGCATACACTTGCCCCTGAGGGGGCGGTGGCTGCTGTTGCAGGGGTTGACAAGGCAAGGGAGGCGGAGGTGATAATATTGGAGGAGTTAGAGCACCAGGCTATGGATACAGATAATAAGGAGGTTGGGTAACATTGTGGAAAAGAGGTTGCGAAAAAGGAGGAGGGATGACGTATCCTGGATACATGCTACCGAGAGGGGCAAAAATGCTCGAGGTGCTAGCCCCTCCCTTATGGAAACCATAGCCGATGGGAGGCTAAGCATATGGATGAGAAAGAGCTCCAACGATACCGTCGGTGGCATGGGATGCCCCCGGTGTGTTGGCACCATTGAGCTTAGGGAGATCAGGTAGGGAGATATAAACATAACCAGACTAAGCATAGATAAAGTCATATTTTAACACAATCTCAAGAGAAACTTTTTCCGTTTGAGGGAAATGCAGTGCAACATCTTTGCCTATAGAAGGAAAAAGGGATCTAAGGAACCAGTCCATGTAGACATGGTCCTCGAAGGTAGGGGCTTGTAATAGGCTATTTCTTCTCCACCATTCCTGGACATGATTGGATAGGCGGGTTGCAAACGATTGAAGAAAAGAATTGAAAATTCGGTACCAGTGTCATAATGAAGGGGAAGCTAGAAATAAGACATAAAATCCTGAGAAAGAGTTGCAAAGGTGCTATGAGAGGATGAGGCCTGATCAACATAGCACTTAGAAGCTTCGCTAGTAAGCGTACGTTGGAACAACCGAAGACGGACAGAGTCATCGACGATGGAATTAGACAAACACCACATGTGGAAATATCAAACATGATTTGTAGGATCTTCTCCAACAAGACCTTCAAACTTGGGGATGCTGGAAGGGAGCTTGATTGGCATAGCAGGCCAACCAGCGTCATGGCGTATAGTGTAATTGATCAAATGGTTAAAATCGGAAAGACTTAGGCCTGCCATATATGGGAGCAAGGGAGCATTCAAGATAGTTCCTATTGCGTTCCCGCTAGTAGTATTCCCAGAATTAGGGTCAGGGCTACCACCAGCGTTAGGTCTTGAACCAGACATGTTGAAGGTGAGAGGGAGAGAAACGTGGATGGAACCAGAAGGGGACCTAATGAACCAGAAGAGGTGTCGGAATGCGGATACGGTGGAGGACTAACTCGAATCCTACACAGAGAAGTAAGCCTTCCTAACGGAAACTCAGGATGAAGGCCAAGAAGTCTCCAAGATAAACACCTTGGGGGCGCAATGATGAAGACACAAACATGGAAAAAAGGGAAGATAGACCGACAAGGGCAAGGAGGTGCAGGATCATCTAATTACAATGTCGAAACAAGGACAAATAGGTGCAGTATCAATTGACTACAATGTTAAAGTCTTTGCCTGGCAGTGTTAACTAGGCTCTTATTCACTTAGTGTGTGTGTGTTAAGTGTGTAAATTCTAATTTTTAAACCTAGACGTTTGTAGAAAAAAAGAAAAATTGTGTTGTATAACTGTAAATCAACCTACTGATAACAGTATATGAAACTGACATAACAGAAAATAAACGGCTAATTATTCGTTAATATAAACACATGGAGGTGAGACTCTCAACAACTAGTCTGTAGGTAGACAAAAATCTAGTCAAAACACACCAAAATAGCCAATATATCTATAGTCTGGAGGGACAATGATCTAAAGGTCAGATCTCCTAGAAATAGGTGCAGAAAAACAACAAAAAATCAGAGGAAAAATCGTTGTAAATGAGGTGGAAAAAGGATAAAACCTGGAAGGAAATGGAGGGGACCCTAGAGGAAGACCAAAAAAAAAACTAAAAGGAGGTGTTTTGGATGGATGAATAACCAATCTGAAGTGGATCTGAAGGTGAGGGATCAGATCTGAAAAATGGTTGAACACACTGAAATTTCAGAAGACCCGTTGCAGCAAAAACTCTTCCATGTAAGGTGGAGAGTACTGAAGCCCTAGGGGTCTAGATTCCCACTTGAATGAGTAAAACAGAGCAATTACAGGTCCAAAATAGGCAGAGACAAAGGTTAGACAACTCTAAACAGAGGCCAAGACAAACCCAGAAAAATTCCCGCAAAAAGTTTAGGTCGTATTTTCTGACCTGTTTTCTACAGAGGTCACAGGGTTGAGGTTTTTTTTTGCATCCTGGAGGTTCACGTTGCATGTTTTGGCCCAAAATGTGTGACCTGCACTTCCGACACTCTTGGGAGCAAGTTTCAGAAAAAATTGTTGTATGAGCTGCGACTGATACCTGTGACCTGTGCAATAGCTCCAGAAACACAGAAAGTTAGAATTTTTACTATTCTATGGTTTTTAAGATTAAAAAAAACATCAAGAAAAGAAAAAAAACAAGCTAAAGAGAAATCCTAGGGTTTGAAGCAGTTGTTCATGCAGGAATCTGAAAAATGACAGAGCTCGTAATCGTAAAACCTTGTGGAGTCGCGAGTTGTTAGTATGAATCTTAATCGCAAGCGTACGAAAAAAACTCACTTTAGTTGTGCATAACCAACAACCCTAAAATCAAAGATGGCTGCCAATTTCTTTAGATCTGCAATTAGTCGACCAAGAAAAATGCTGCAAAATCTAGATCGATGTAGAAAAGGAAATTAAGAAGTAAATAAAAGCAAGAGTTGCTCCATGCATCCAATAGACAAGACAAGAATGTTTTTAAAGAATTTTTGTATTTTTGACATTGGGGAAGGGAACATAGAAAGATGTTACCAACCCCCCTAAATGAAATGGGTTCTTGTAAGTCCTCATCACTTCAGATCTAAAATCTCTCTCTCTTGATGGTGTAGAAATCCCAGACAAAAAATGAAACTCAAAGGGAGCTCACAAGAAAAATGGTAGCAAAATATGACAATGATGGAGGATCAAAGTCAGACCAAAAGTATAGATCTAGAGTGATCTTTAGGCAACAGAAGGTAGTGAGTGAATGGAAAATCCCTTCTATTTATAACAAAATATTGAGTTAGTCTAGATATTGATGCATAATTAAAATATTATTAACCAAATCAAGATCGAAATCTTATGGAATATTTTATTATATTTGTTGGAAGGAAAAAGAATTTGACTTTGGTCAAATCCCTTTATTTGTAAATAATAAATAAATAAATTATTTATTTATTATTTTAAGGATGTGGTTGAGTAGTAATTAAATAGATAATGATTTATTCAATTATTTATAAATGATTTAGTCAAATTTAACAAGGAATAGTATTTAAATAATGTTTAAATAATTATTCCTAGAAAATAATAAGATAAATAATGATTAATCTAATTAAATTTTTTTTTTTGGGTTAAATATGACTAGGAATATTAATTAAAATATTTTTTAACTAATTATTCCTAGAAGAAAATAAATATTTCTTCATGGAGTTTCCTTTTTAGACCATAAACAACTTAATAAATGTGGTTTACTAAGCTATTTTTCATGGTGAAAGCAATTTTACATGGGGTAAAATTGGTCTTACATGGTGTACTTTGGTCCATCTAATAGTAACAGGTTAGATGACCATAAAATGGTGTAACACAATGCAAACACCATCATTAGTAGACAACCACTATATGTTGACCTTTATTGATGATCACACAAGAAAAAAATGGGTATATTTCTTGAAGTTTAAGGGTGAAATGTTTGAAAATGTATGCCACTTTAAAGCTCTTGCAGAGAATCAAATTGGGCATCATATTAAAGTCTTAAGAATAGACAGGGGAGGAGAATATATCTCCAAATAATGTTTACGTTTTTGCAAAGCAAATGGGAGACACAAGCAATTTACAACAACGTATAGACCACAACAAAATGGATTTGTTGAAAGGAAAAATAGAACCATCATGGACATGGTAAGAAGCATGTTGAAGGAAAAACATTTGCCAAATGAATATTGGGCTGAAGCTGTACATTGTGCAGCATATGTTTTGAATAGATGCCCAACAAAGAGTGTAATGAACAGAGTTCTGGAAGAAGCATGGAGTGGCGTAAAACAGTTTGTCACCCATATGAGAATTTTCGGTTGTGTGGCGTATGCACATATTCCAGATCAGTTACGGAAGAATTTGGACAGTAAGGGGGAGAAGTGCATTTTTTTGGATACAGTGAAGAATCAAAGGCATACAAATTGTATAACCCATCCACCAAGAAATTTATGATAAGTATAGATGTACAGTTTATTGAGGAAGAAGCTTGGGATGGAAGCATTGAGAAAATAGTGAATGTGAAAATCTCTTTGTCTCATAATGATGATGAGGAAGGAATGGCTGAAATACATCCTTCATTAGCAGCACCACCTCCACCAATAAAAGGATATCAAGGGACACCACAAGTAGGTATGAGAACACCCTTGAGAAGTGATGACAGTGCTTCTCCAAGCACATCACAAGGAGTAGAATTGAGTGCTTCTACAAGCACAAGTTCAGGAAGTGAAAGAGGAACTAGAATCATAATTCTGAATGAAATTTATGAGCAAGAAGAATGTATGAACCATTTAGTTTCTTTATATTGTCATGTAGAAGATCATATTCATTTTGAAGAAGCAGTAAAATATAATAACTGGATAGATGCTATGGATGAAGACATAAATGCAATAGAGAAGAATAAGACATGGGACCTTGTTGATATCCCCTAAGGAAAGGAAGTAATTGGAGTAAAATGTGTTTATAAAACCAAGAGCAATGCTGGAGGTAAGATTGAAAGACACAAGGCCAAACTTGTTGTCAAAGGCTACAAGCAACAACAAGGAAGAGATTATGAGGAAAATTTTGCACTAATTGCAAGAATGGAAATAGTAAGAGCAATGTTGTCCATAGCAACACAACACAAGTGGAAAGTTTACCAAATGGATGTGAAATCAACATTCCTAAATGGAGTATTGATGGAAGAGGTATATGTTGAACAACCTATGGGATATGATAAAGAAGGCCAACAACACAAGGTATGCCGATTGAAGAAAGCTTTGTATGGCTAAAACAACCACCAAGAGTATGGTACAGTAGGATAGATGCCTATCTACTGGAAAATGGGTTTGAGAAATGTGAAGGAGAACCCACATTATACATCAAAGAAAATGATGGTAAGATGTTCATTGTTGTATTTATGTTGATAATGTGATATTCACAAGTAATGATGCTTACCTCATTGAGAATTTTAAGAGAGTCATGAAAGATGAATTTGAAATGACTAATATGGGATTGCTGAGATACTTC
The DNA here is from genome assembly GCA_034641835.2 of Pinus albicaulis. NCBI lineage: Eukaryota > Viridiplantae > Streptophyta > Pinopsida > Pinales > Pinaceae > Pinus > Pinus albicaulis. Next base: position 28,407 of record JAXQQM020080032.1, on the reverse strand, counting down.
TTAGGAATAGAAGTAGAGAAAAATGAAAATAAATTTTTTATTTCTCAAGAAAATTATGTTAAATAAGTTTTGGAAAGATTTAACATGCAGGATTGCAAGGAAACAATTACTCCTACGGTGATGGGATTGAAATTAAGCAAAGAAGACAACAACAAGGATTTTGATCCAAGTTTATATAAGAGCATAGTAGGCAGCCTTATGTATTTGACTGCAACTAGGCCTAATATTATACGTGTTGTGAGTTTAATTTTTAGATTTATGGAAAGGCCAAAGGAGGCACATTGGCAAGCAGCAAAAATAATTCTGAGGTATGTGAAAGGAACAAAGAGGTATAGAATTTTATACACCACTTTAGAAAATTTTGAATTAATTGGATATAGTGACAGTGATTGGGCTGGAAGTATATATGATAGGAATATCACCTCTGGATCTGTTTTTCATATGGGATCGGGAGCCATTTCATGGGCTTCTAAGAAACAACCAATTATGGCTTTATCAAAAACAGAGGTAGAGTATGTGGAAGCTACAGCAATAGCATGCCAAGCAGTATGGATGAGGAGAATTCTAAGTATTTTGTGTGATGAATAGGTAAAAGGCACAACATTTTATTGTGATAATAGCTCAGTTATAGCTTTATCTAAGAATTCAGTGTTTCACAAGAGAAAAAAACACATTGATGCAAAGTATCACTACATCAGAGAGTTAGTGAACAATGGAGAAATTGTTTTGCAACATTGCAGAACAGAAGAGCAGTTTGCTGATATTTTAACAAAACCTGTAATATCCTGTTTTAGGGATATCTCTAAAACATAGCAAACTCCAACCAGAGATAGACTGGGAGGGAATTTACCAGATATTCTGCCTCTAAAAGAGGATGAGATCTAGAGGCTACATGGACCTTTCTAGACTCTATCTATAGAGCTGCTTGAAGAATCCCACTCAAAAGCTCTAATACCACTGCAATATCCCAAAAATGGATTTATCAGCAAATCATGCCTGAAAAATGATTTTTTCAGGAATGTGTGCTTTAGATATCATAAAAGGTGTTAAAAAACACTCAGCACCCACTCCAAATACTGCAACAACCTTTACTCAGCTTTTATGGGAAAAAAAGTGGGGAAAAGCGAGGATTTTGGCCCTAAAATGAGTGTATAAGAAAATATGTGTAAAATTAAGGGTCAAGGTTATAAAATATGTTATATTAGGTCAAGAGAGATATTATTGTAGAATTTAAGCCAAAAAAAAGGCATTTTACTAAGTTAAATTGTTCCTCCTTCCCGACTAGTCAAGAAAAACCCTGATTTCCCATGACTTTGAGTATGTAGAAATTTACTGAAGCAAGGGAAGCGTATTTTATAAAGGTATAAGATGTAAAAAAGTATTAAAAATCATAGGATGAGTTTAGGAACATGGCATAGGCATTAAGCAAGGTTAAACAACAATTTTACATAGAAAATCCCTCAAGATTGAGGTGCTGCAAGACAAGAGAACGACCAAAAGTAGGACTGCAGAAAATAAAGCAATCTACTGAAACTCTACATTAGAAATGACTTAATACGACAATATCAGCTCAGATAAATGAGAGGATAAAATCTCTAACCCTTATAAGCAAAAATACATCAATCCTCCAAAGGATTGGCTAAAACATACAAAATGGAAAAAATGTCGGAGTTGCTGGGCAGCAGCTGCAACTCAAATCTGAAACTAAGTAGAGAAGGCTGAAGATGATGAAAAATCTGAAGTATACCTTCTCCAATGGATCTCTAAAGTGTAAGGCTGATCCTTACACTTGAGATCCCACCCTCCAATGTATCTGCAAAACCTCGCAGCAAATGCACTATAAAAATAACGCAGCTATTGGAGAAAACTACGTAGTAGGGGAAAGAATATGTGTTGGCTTCATGCCAAGATATGAAAATAAGCTCTCAATCTTCCAAAATGATCCTCCAAAGACAATAAAGACTCCCCCTCTGAAGAACAAGCAATGGAAGAGGTGTTGTGGAGTCTCCACGGCAACACCCTACAACACAGTACTATGTTGCTGCAGCAATAACGCTGTCCTGGAGGATGATGCTTCGATCTCGAACCAAAATAAGGATGGGACAAACTCACCCGATCAAGCACTTGAAGTCCCCCGGGGCTGAGGGTGAGATCTCTGAATGGAGACACTCGGTGCACTAAACAGTGCTCCAGACTAGTTAAACGACCATCGTGCTCAAGAAGTCGAAATGACCAACTCAATATCATAAACATATGCATGAATGGAAATAGTTCTCCTCCCCTCCATTTATATAGCAATTGGAGACTCCTCATGGGCCCTTCCTCCAAAAGCTTCCCTTCCTCTAGAAGCTTCCCTCCTACGTTGTCATGTAGTGCTTTCCAACTCATACCCTGCGCTGGTTGACTTGGTCAAATCTCTTTGAAAATATCTCCTTTCACACATGAGGATGTGAAATCTGGTTCTATGGCTGATCCCTTTTCATACTAGAGGGATTTTATTTATGTATTTATTATATTTGGGCCTCCTTACCCAATTATTCATCTCCTAAATGAGTTTAGACAAAATTTAATGTTCCAATTTATTGAAGAAAAAATCGGAACATTACAATCCTCCCCTCCCAAATGTTGCTTGTTCCCAAGCAACTGCAAGGATAGAACTGAAGAATCTCCACTCAAGGCATGGATTCTGGAATATAATGAGGAACATCTCCCTCATGTGGATCCTCCATCCCCAAGCAATCATCCAAACAAAATGAGCCACCTCCCAACAAGGCAACTCCTGAAAATCTCCTTCCACCTCAAGCTCCGGTAATGAAGGTGGGCTGAAAATCTGAACTTGTCAAGCATCATAGATTTCCCCATGCTGTCCTTATCTCCAATCATGACAAGTGTAGAGTGTATGCTGATCCTGGGCTGCAAAATTTTGGCCCTCCAATGGCAAAGTGAAAAATAATCCTCCAAAGAAGGCCCCTCCAACAATGAAGAACAAGCTGGCCCAAAACAATCCATCCATGAGGAATAGGACATGGTCATCATGGAAAATTCTAATGAGAGTTTTTATAAATGTTTTACATGATGATACATGATGCAAACAATTTCTCACAAGGATACAACGTAGTCTCATCCACTGCAACTTCAGAAAATTACATGGCAAGCAATGTCCATGATTCATCACATCTACTAAAGGATAGTAAATGGTTGAATGTAACAACAATAATACATGATCAAGCACATTCCCATGGTTTTATAATGGATGAATATCAATCTGATGGCCCACCTCAAATGAGAACAAATATTTGGCTGTGGTGGCCATATCTCCTCTCATGCTCCCATTAGAACATGTAGTGCAGAAAATGTGAGAATTATTCCTACTCACGGACACATCCAGCTGATGTGTCTCCCTAATAATAAAGCCTCCCATACAAATCTGATCTATATCAGCAAATGGATACATGATCAGCAGCAAAAGGAAGAAAATGCTGAAGGCAAGAACGTACCAACAACTTTCCCAGTAGTGACAACGCAGTTTTGCAAGTTGTTGCTTGATAAAAGTACATGGAATTTTTTTTCTTTTTACATGGTTAATCATGCATGTCAGCAATTGAAAGTACATGTGGTGATAAAACATTTTCCCAAGGCCACAAAAGAGATAGCTTCCTCCATCATGTAGATTGGCCCAATACAATTCATGGAGCAATTTGACGAGCTTGCCCTCTTGTGAAGCAATTCACTGCATAAGAATGGTAAGCGTGTGCAAATCAATGAATGTATAAACAAGCTTCTCACCATATGCTGGAAGTAAGATGGTACGTGGGTCCATAAATGAGTCCTTCATAGTGTTTTGGCATGCTATGAAGAAGAATGAACCATGTGCTGCAAGAAGATAATCCTCCTTATGCTTAAAAACCCAGGTCAGGAAGAATATGCCATAGATGTCTCTATCATCATTACCTCCTCTTTTTTTATCAAGTGCAACAAATATGAAGTGATCCTGGGGCCTATGGATTATGGATCCACCATATCTCTATTGGGCACACTTCATCCATAAGTCTTTACTCCAAGGTGACAACGTTGTGAGCTTATGCAAACAAGCCCATGTCAATACACAACTCTGTTTTTTGACATGCTCCTTGTCAAAGATTCTTCCAATAATGCTGCAACAAATATGGAATACCTCCCAAGATGGAAGTGCTTCCCAATCATCATCAAAGAACAAGGAGATAGTGCCATCCCCTCCTCCTACAACATCATACAAAGTGTGAGAGAAAATCTGCCCTAGCTCTCCCAAGAAAAGCAACAAAGTATTTTGTTGCCTCCTCATACTTCCATCATACAACTCATGTGATGAAGACATATCAACATCATGCATCCATTCTCTATGTTGCTCAATGATGCAAGTGTCCTGCCATATTTTCTCCATCCTCCCACTCTTAGGAAGATTGTTTTCCAAATGATGGCCAAATTCTTTCAAGAGTAACCAGCGCAACCAAGCCTCCTGTTGCCCGGTATCATAGATCTGTAAGTAGCCTCCTAGTTCTTTGCTCATCAACCACATCCACTCAGTCACCTGTGGATGCCTCCTCCTTCTCCTCATCTTGGTACTCCTCCCATGAGGGCTACCATCCTCCCAAATCAAATTCTTGTCTATGCACTTTATGGGATTTTGAAATGTAAGCTTCTTAAGGATCAATGAGACCCTATCAAGAATCAAATATGTGGTAGGAAAAAACCTCCCATCATGATGTGTATGGCTCAAGGGATGTCCAACACAAGCATGAGAGATGTTATCCATCCCAAGATGTCCTCCATCTTCTATCTGATCTTGTGAGAAGGGAAGAAAAGCGTTGCATTCCATGGTGTGTCGAAGTGCATCTCCCATGAGATCTCTCCTTGAGACCTCCCTTTCATCCATAGTCTTCCAAAACCAATGAGGTATTTGATCTGAAAGTAGAAGTTCCTCTTTGAGTTGAGAAGAGCTCATTGAGAAAGTGTCATCTTGAAGGGAGAAAAGGATTCTTACTCCAAGATGTCTACCATCAATCTTCAAGGCTTCAAACCCCAACCTCCAATGTGATGTACAATCCAACAATGGCTCATGAGAATGATGGTTTGATTCCTTCTTGAGTGTTGCCATGTTGCACAGCACAATGCAACCAAGCTGCTCTATAGTAGCAATGAGATTTGACTCTTGTTCATGCAAAAGTAAATCTCCACATTGATGAAAATAATTTACTGCAACAATGGAATGTGGAAATATTTTCCTACCTTGATGTGCATTTGGAACTACTTTTAGTGATACAAGAGCCCCTTCCTCAAAAGTGTTGGCTGCCCCAACTGTTGATGCATGTGGCTGCTCCTCCATGAGTGGGACAACGTTATCATAAGCCTCCTCAAGAGGTGATGTGATCTCTTCTTTCCTTGTTTTTTCTCCATCAAACGTTTGGATCAAACTTTTAGTGAACTCTGCAAAAGACTTCACCCTTGCATGGCTCAAGTGGCTGCACCACCAATCATAGGCTTCACCCTCCAAATGCATCGCTGAGATTTCAACAGCTTCTTTTCCTGCTACAGGATGTAGTGGAAAAATGCCTCCAACTTTCTCACCCAAGTTCTTGCATTAGATAACCCATCAAAGGTAGACAGAAAAAAGCTATTGCCTTTGATTTCTTTTCTACTGCATGGCCTCTTCTCTTCCTTCAGCTGGATGAAATGAGGAAAATCTAGAGTCTCCCTGAAGGCTCTAGGTTGAGATCTATACTCAACAAGGTAATCACTGAGAATCTGATGATCCAAATATCTTCCATGCTTAGTATATTCTTCTTGATGAGAATAGGAAGCGCATGGTACTTCCTCTTCTTTTTCTTCAATCTTCTTGACCTCCCCAAAGGTGGATGCATTTCCTCTGGATCTGAAAATAGATGACAATAAACTCATCTTTTTCAATGTTCTGATCTCCTTGGGCTTACACTCACAGGGATCAGTGGATCCCTCATACATGGGAAAAGGTGACCTCCCAGTGGTATGCTGCAACTTTGAACTCTGCATGCTAGATCCCCCATTATTCCATTCACTTTCATCCTGCCTGAGCTGACAGTAATCTTTGAAAGCCAAAGCTGCTCTGAAGTCTTCGCCCATGGACTGCCATTTACAGAAATAGTCTCCAAAGGGTATATGATCATGCTGCCTCCCTTTATCACTCGGTACTAGAGGTAAGAATGTAGGCATTGTGATCCTGGTTGGCCCACTAAAGGCTGGTGAATGTTGGTCACACTGTTGTGAGATCCCCATATTTGTCACCTCTACGGCCTCTCATGGGTAAGATTCTGCCTACCCTCTTTGTTAATATAAATATGTCCCCATGGTTTCTCTTTTGGTGTCGTAGATAACTAGATCCACAGGCTGAGCCAGAACTATGCTCTGATACCACTGTAATATCCTGTTTCGGGGATATCTCTAAAACACGACAAACTCCAACCAGAGATAGAATGGGAGGGAATTTACTGGATATTTTGCCTCTAAAAGAGGATGAGATCTAGAGGCTACGTAGCCCTTTCCAGTCTTTGTCTATAGAGCTGCTTGAAGAATCCCACTCAAAAGCTCTGATACCACTGTAATATCACAAAAATGGATTTCTCAACAAATCATCCCTGAAAAACACATTTTTCATGAATGTGTGCTTCAGATATCATAAAAAGTGTTTAAAAACACTCAGCACCCACTCCAAATACTGCAGCAACCTTTACTCAACTTTTATGGGCAAAAAGGTGGGGAAAAGTGAGGATTTTTGCCCTAAAATGAGTGTATAAGAAAATATGTGTAAAATGAAGGGTCAAGGTTCTGGAATGTGTTATATTAGGTCAAGAGGGATATTCATGCCGAATTTAAGCAAAAAAAAAGGCGTTTTACTAAGTTTAAAAGTTCCTCCTTCTCGACTAGTCAAGAAAAACCCTGATTTCCCATGACTTTGAGTATGTAAAAATTTACTGAAGCAAGGGCAGCATATTTTCTAAAGGTATAAGATGTAAAATAGCATGAAAAATCATAATATGAGTTTAGGAACATGGCATAGGCATTAAGCAAGGTTAAACAACAATTTTACATAGAAAATCCCTCAAGATTAAGGTGCTGCAAGACAAGAGAATGACCAAAAGTAGGACTGCAGAAAATAACGCAGTCTACTGCAACTCTGCATTATAAATGACTGAATATGACAATATCAACTCAAATAAATGAGGGGAGCAAAGCTCTAACCCTTATAAGCAAAAATACATCAATCCTCCAAAGGATTGGCTAAAACATACAAAATGGAAAAAATGTCGAAGTTGCTGGGCAGCAGCTGTAGCTCAAATCTGGAACTAAGTAGAGAAGGCTGAAGATGATGAACAATCTGAAGTAGACCTCCTCCAATGGATCTCCAAAGTGGAAGGTTGATCCTTACACTTGAGATCCCACCCTCCAATGAATCTGCAAAACCCCGCAGCAAATGCACTATAAAAATAACGCATCTATTGGAGCAAACTGCGCAGTAGGGGCAAGAATATGTGTTGGCGTGATGCCAAGATATGCAAATAAGCTCTCAAGCTTCCAAACTAATCCTCTAAAGGCAAGAAAGACTCCCCCTCTAAAAAATAAGCAATGGAAGAGGTGTTGTGGAGTCTCCACGGCAACACCCTACAACACAGTATTATGTTGCTACAGCAATAACGTTGTCCTCGAGGATGATGCTTCGGTTTCGAACCAAAATAATGATGGGAAAACCTTACCCGAGCAGGCACTCGAAGTCCAGGACTAAATGACACTGCAGACTAGTTAAAAAACCAGCGTGCTCAAGAAGTCGAAATGAACAACTCAATATCATAAACATATGCATGAATGGCAATAGCTCTCCTCCCCTCCATTTATATAGCAATTGAAGACTCCTCATGGGCCCTTCCTCTAGAAGCTTCCCTTCCTCTAGAAGCTTCCCTCCTACGTTGTCATGTAGTGCTTTCCAACTCATACCCTGCGCTGGTTGACTTGGTCAAACCTCTTTGCAAATATCTCCTTTCACACATGAGGGTGTGAAATCTGGTTCCATGGCTGATCCCCTTTTATACCAGAGAGATTTTATTTATGTCTTTATTATCTTTGGGTCTCCTTACCCAATTATTCATCTCCTAAATGAGTTCAGACAAAATTTAATGTTCCAATTTATTGAAGAAAAATTTGGAACATTACAAAACCATTGGGGCATAAGAGTTTCAATTATGTTAGAAATGTTTGGGTATGCAAGAGAACAACAGTTGTAATTAAGGTGGAGTGTTGGAAATTAATTCCAACTGCAACTAAGCAGAGGGAGGAGTGAAATTCAATTTTGATGGGAGTTCTTGAAGGACAGCAACATCAAAGTCTTGTTTTATTTTTACACTCCATCCTGCAATCAATTTATTGTTTGAATAAACTTGCAAGTCCAAATTCTTTTTAATGGTCGTAGCCCTTTCCTGTAGTGAGAATCGTGGTTCAAAACCACACACAAACCTCCATTCATAAACCTTCACCTACCCACTTTAAGCACCATACACCAACCATTTGTATTTGCTACGCATTTGAGTTTGAAATAGTCCACGTCACTCCAGTTGAGCCCACCACTCCACGTCGCCATTTCGCAACCAATCACGCGTTTTCTCATTCGTCCGAAGCCTCGTCACCACACATCCATTTCCTGCGCGATAAATGGAGGACCCACCACTCCATGTCAACAACCCAATAACTAATCATATGAGTATCACATAGAATGAAGCCTATGTCACTGAGCCTTTCAAACCATGCGATAAAGGTTGGCCAGCCATCGCCGAGTCATCAACCTCTGACCAATAGGAGCGCGTTTGCATCAATTGAGTGCACAATCAACCCTCGCTCAAATGGATGTGATAAACTTATCAAAAAGGATTTTACATCCCATTTGAAGTCTGCGAAATAAACTTGTATTAAGGTTCTTAACCTTACGTTTAATGTTTCATTTTGTTTTCATACGCCTGATATATTTTGTATTAAAACTTATGCTATATTTTTTATAACACATATATTGTAAATATAAATATTTACAATATATATATATATATATATATATATATATATATATAACCAATGTATTAGACAGAAAATATATGCCCGAATAGAAAGGGAAAGACTATGTATGCCGGAAAGGAAAGTTTGAAGAGTGTTGTGTCTTGTAGCAAATTTTGTAAATCCAGAACAACACCAGTTCTAAGAAAATCTTTGTAACAGGTTAGAAGTTTAATGAAAGAGATTTTTACTCCATATCTCAGTCCATAATGCTTTTGTTAGATCTCTGTGTTTGAAGAAGAATTCTTGTTTCCTCTTTGTTGTTAGGAATAACCAGAAATTCCGACATCTTTGATTGTTCACACCTGCTTGTGCCCAAGTCGATTGTCTTGCGCACTCCAGTGACTCAAAGGGATAATTTGTGCCATGTACTTGTAGTAACTCTTCCTTTGTTAAGGCTATTACTGATTTCTATTTTTTTCTGGTGGAGTTTCTTGTGGTCTGACTAGGATTAGAGCGGTGACACTATGGATGTTAAATTGATTTATTGAAAAGAAGTGTATATAAGTACTGGAGATAATGCTTATTAAGTGTCTGGTTTTGTTTTTTTGGTCACTTCTCTGGGAAAAATTTGGCTCAAGTCCTTAACAGGGCTCAGCTGCCATAATTTCCTTACACATAATGTATTCGTGTTTTGATACATTTATTATATAAACTCTTAATTTAACTATTTCCTGAGCGTTGAAATTTTAATGGTTTTACTGAGATTATTGCGTCTATATTAATTTCGATCACCAGTTTAATTTTGACGTGAGAATATATCCATGGAGTTTTGTCCATCACGTGTTCCCATATCCGAACACTTCTCATTAAATACCACACTAGGTACCATTGTCACGACGTCGTGAAAATTCACGACTCACGTAATTTTGAGTCCCAACTCATCACATCGATCATTGAAGGTGCCATTTCTGACCCGGGGGGCTGCAAATGAATATACCGTTATTGGAGTTATTTTGCAAGATTCATAAACAAGACAGTTTAGGTTGAGCTCCGCGATATCGTAAGCACAGAGAATAGCCAACACAATGCCCATGTTGTCTCTAGTTATTGTTATGTTAAGCTTCTCTCCCTTTTATATATATATATATATATATATATATATATATATATATATATATATATATATATATATATATATTTTGCAAGTTTTGTTGAAATTACTTACAGCCGCTCAAAGTACTGAAGCCGCCTTCCAATTTTATCTGCAGAAGCTTGTACGTGGGCCGCTTACCAAAACCATTGAGTAGTCAACCTCCGGATCTGAATTTTATTAAGCCAGATTGAAAGAAAATCCCGCATCACACTTTTCTCCGTACAAGTCGCTGAAAATCGGACCCGGGGAAAATCTTAGGGCGGATTTAATAAAAATCCCGCATCACAAATTGGTGACATCAGCAGCAAATTTTTGGCACCCGGGATTTTTATGTAGTTTGGTTTAATTTTCTGTTTTGACGTCCGGTTCAAACACAAAGTCAAAGTTTGTTATAATGTTTGTTTTAAAAAAAAGAGTCGTGCGAACAGTCCACAAATATATATGTATTACATACATATTATTTGCACATTTCAAAAGGAGGTCGTGGGCCATAGTGAATTTTGATTTTAGTTTTTATTATTTTATTTTAGTTTTAAAATAGTTTTTTATATATTGAAAAAAAAGGTGCTGAGGCATATAGAGTTAAAAAGGGCCCGTGAGAAAATATGCATTGTAAGTTTTAAAATCTTTTTACACAGTAGAAGTAAAAAAGATGTTGTAAGTTTTTTTTCACATAGCAGTGAAAAGAGATACAGCACAGCAGTGCTGAGTTTAGTTTGTGAGTTTATTTTTACACACAGCAGTGTAAAAATTTGAAGTGCACAACAGTGTAACAGATTTTTTGAAGTGCACAGCAGTGCTTTCATTTTTGAAGAGACAGAGTATTTTTCCAGAGTTGTTTTGCACTGTGTTTTGAAGCAGTCAAAGTTTTTTTTTGTATTCCCTCAAGCAGAGGTGATTTTGTAACCAAGTTTTTGAAGTTAAATGAAATAGTTTCTCTGATCAGCTTCTGTCTCAGGATGAAGTAATTTTTTATATTTCTCTGTGTTGAAGAGGGGAGTTTACTCTCTCCATTATTGTTCTGGAATTTTCAATATTCCAACATGGTATCGGAGCTAGTCTAGGCTCTTTGAAGATCAAGGAAGCTGAAGGAAGGAGTTCTTTGTTACGGCGAGGCTTCTCGTGGATCGTGAGAAGACTCGACAAGAGAATCAGGGTATTTCTCTATCTGAGGTTTTGAGTCAACTTTATTGAGCAGATGTTTCTTTTTATGGAGTCAGATTTTTTTTTAATCAGCAGTTAAAAATTACGAATGCATTTTTGGAGCAGCCATGTGGTATGGTATGATGTCACATCTCTACAATGTTTAATGGAAAAATTATGACTACTGGTCAATAACTATGAGAGCTCTATTTGTCTCCCAAGACTTATGGGAATTTGTTGAGGATGGCTTTGAAGAGCCAGCAAATGAAGAAGAGTTTGAAGATTTAACTTAGGCAGAAAGAGAGTTGCTGAAGAGCAATAGGAAGAAAGACTCCAAGGCTCTCTTCTTATTGTATCAAGCAGTGCATGAGAGTGTGTTTCCAAGGATAACAGCAGCCAAGAGATCCAGAGAAGCATGGGAAACTCTCAAGACAGCCTATCAAGGGATGGAAAAAGTGAAGACAACAAAACTTCAGTTGCTGAGGAGAGACTTTGAGACTCTCTGCATGAAAGAGTCAGATACTATTGACTCGTTCTTCACTCATGTGATTGGAATGGTCACACAAATAAGATCTCATGGAGAGACTCTTGAAGAGAAGAGGATTGTGGAAAAAATCTTGAGGAGTCTACCCTCAAGATTCGATGTGATTGTCACCACCATAGAGGAGACTAAGGATCTCACAAAGTTCACAGTGGATGAGCTACATGCATCACTGATGACTCATGAGCAGAGATTGGGTAGGAGTGAAAACTCATCTCTAGAACATGCCTTTAAGACCCAGATGTCTTTTGGAAGAGGAAGAGGGCAAGGCAGAGGAAACAAAAGAGGAAGAGGCAGAAGCCAAAATAGAGGTGGAAGGAACAGGTCTGACAAATGTAGGAAGAGGCGACTATCCAAGTGAGGCATCAAGGATAAGCGGCGTGTAGTGGTCGGCCGAATGTCAAAGACAGGGTGATAAATTGTCCAGACATGTGTGTGTAAAAGAAATATGGTCATTATGCTAATGAATGTAGACAGAAGAAACAAGATATGAGAAGTGGAACTAGTGCAAATTTCACAAAAGAAAATAGCAGCCAAAGTAATTGTTTTTAGCATGTTCATTGAGAAGAAGAGAATGAGGATCTGGTTTCTGAATGGAGACATGACAATATATGGCAGAGGGAAACTTAGCAATGTTTTCTATGCTAGATGAGAGTGTGAAGTCACAAGTCACACTAGGGACTGATAGTAAAGTGTCTGTTATGGGAAAAGGGAATGTAAATGTTTTAACAAGGAAAGGTGCAAAGAAATTTATATCAGATGTCTATTATGTTCCAAGAATGAAGTGTAACCTCTTAAGTATTGGACAGCTTGTTCAAAAGGGGTACAATGTATTTTTTGAGGATGATGTTTGTACCACCATGGACAAACCACCTAGCAAACAATGTATTGCTGAAGTGAAGATGACAAGGAACAGAATGTTCCCTCTTACAATGAGAGCAGATCTGAAAAATGAAGAAAAGATAGCAGCAGTGGCAAAAGAGGCTATCCAAAGCGAACCAAAAGATGAAAATTGGTTGTGGCACTTGAGATTTGGACATCTCAACTTTGGAGGTCTTAATTTGTTGAACAGAAAAGGAATGGTAAAAGGTTTACCATTGATAGAGAAGTCGGACAACCTTTGTGAATGTTGTATCTTGGGGAAACAACACAGAGTAAGTTTTCCTTCGGGCTTATAAGGCAGAGCACGAGATTGTCCTCAGTTTGTGGACCGTGCAAACTCCATAACTTGTTAACGACCACATGTTAGCATTCATGGTTTATGGAAAACTTGGGTTTGAAAAACAAAGTGATGTTTAACATTAAAATTCAAACAACATGGAAAACAGTGTTTAACACATCAAAGTTCTGAATTTGATAGAGGAAGTGAGTATATCTAAAAATTTTACGTTTTTTAACAGAGAAAATGGTATTCAAAAGCGATTTACAACTAGATATACTCCGCAGCAAAATGGAGTAGCTGAAAGGAAGAATAGAACCATAATGGACATGGTGAGGAGTATGTTAAAGGCAAAGCATTTGCCTAATGATTATTGGGCTGAAGCTGTACATTGTGTAGCATACATTTTGAATAGGTGCCCTACAAAAGCAGTTATGAACAAAGTGCCGGAAGAGGCATGGAGTGGCACAAAGCAAGGTGTCACACATATGAAAGTTTTTGGATGTGTGGCTTATGCACACATTCCGGATCAGCTAAGGAAGAAGTTGGACAACAAGGGGGAGAAATGTATTTTCATTGGATACAGTGAGGAATCCAAGGCTTATAGATTATATAACCCATCCACCAAGAAGTTTATTGTGAGCAGAGATGTTCAGTTTATTGAGGAGGGAGCTTGGGATGGAAGCATAGAGAAAACAGTGAATGTTAAACACTGTTTATCTCATGATGAAGATGATGATGAATTGGCTGAAATACATCCCCAAACAGCAGCACCAACACAAGAGCAGCAAGAGACACCCTTGAGGAGAAATGAAAGTGCTTCTCCAAGCACACCACAAGGAGGAAATTCAAGTGCTTCTTCAAGCATTTGTACATCAAGTGGAAGAGGTAAGAAGTTCAGAAATTTGAATGACATTTATGCACAAGAGGCAACAAATGAAGGTATCAATTCTTTGTTTGCTTTATATTGTCATGTTGAAGACCCTATCCACTTTGAAGAAGCTATTAAGGAAAAGAAATGGATAGAAGCTATGGATGAGGAGATTAATGCCATAGAAAGAAACAAGACTTGGGATTTGGTTGAACTCCCGAAAGGTAAAGATGTCATTGGAGTTAAATGGGTCTACAAGACCAAGAGTAATGCTGAAGGAAAAATAGAGAGACACAAGGCAAGGCTTGTTGTCAAAGGGTATAAGCAAAAGCATGGGATAGATTATGAGGAAACTTTTGCACCGGTTGCTAGAATGGAAACCGTGAGAGCAGTGTTGTCCATAGCAGCACAAAACAAGTGGAAAGTTTACCAAATGGACGTAAAGTCAGCATTCCTAAATGGAGTGTTAATGGAAGAGGTTTACATTGAACAACCTCTCGGCTATGAGAAGAAAGGCCAAGAGCACAAAGTGTACAAGTTGAAGAAAGCTCTTTATGGGCTGAAGCAAGCACCAAGAGCATGGTACAGTAGGATAGATTCCTATCTACTGGAAAATGGATTTGAAAAGTGTGAGGGAGAACCCACCCTCTACATCAAAGAAAAGGATGGAAAAATGTTGATTGTAGTTTTATATGTTGATGATGTTATTTTCACAGGTAATGATGATTACCTTATTGAAAATTTTAAAACAGTCATGAAAGAAGAATTTGAAATGACTGACAAGGGTTTGTTGAGATACTTCTTAGGAATAGAAGTAGAAAAATATGAAAATGGGATTTTTATCTCACGGGCAAAATATGTTAATGAAGTGCTGGAAAGATTTAACATGCAGGAAAGAAAAGCAGCGATCACTCCCATAGTGATGGGATTAAAACTCAGCTGAGAGAACAGCAGCAAGGATTTTGATACTAGCTTGTACAAGAGCATATTTGGCAGCCTCATGTATTTGGTACATATTGGGCGGAGCAATGCATCTTTGTTAGCTTAACTTTGGTTTATGGAGAAGCAAGGATGCACATTGGCGGGAAACAACAAAGAGAATTTTGAGTATATTAGGGTACAAAAAAGATTTGGTGTTTATATACTACATGAAGATGGATTTGGTTGGATACATACGCGACGGTGATTGGTGAAGTGTAGATGATCGGAAAAACACTTAGGTTATGTTTTTCACATGGGTTGGGGCAGAATCTGGGCTTCTAAAAAACAGCCCATTGTAGCATTGTCTACAGCAGAGGCAGAATATGTGGCAGCCACAGCAGCAGCTTGTCAAGCAATTTGGATGAGGAGAATGTTAAGAAGTTTGTGCCAAGAGCAGGTAAAAGGAACAATGATTTATTGTGACAATAGCTCAGCTGTTGCATTATCCAAAAATTCTTTGTTTCACAAGAGAACGAAACACATTGACACAAAGTTTCATTACATCAGAGAATTGGTAAACAATGGTGAAATTGTTTTGGAACACTGCAGAACTCAGGAGCAGTTTGCAGACATTCTGACCAAGCCATTGGGGCAGAAAAGTTTTGAGTTTTTGAGGAAATGTCTGGGTATGACTGATAACCCAGCAGCTGAAAGTAAGGGGGAGTGTTGAAATTACTTTACAGCCGCTCAAAGTACTGAAGCCGCCTTCCAATTTTATCTGCAGAAGCTTGTACGTGAGCCGCTTGCCAAAACTGTTGAGCAATCAACCTCCGGACTTAAATTTTAATGAGCCAGATTTATGAAAAATCCCGCATCACACTTTTCTCCGTACAAGTCGCTGAAAATCGGACCCGGGGAAAATCTTAGGGCGGATTTAATAAAAATCCCGCATCACAAATTGGTGACATCAGCAGCAACTTTTTGGCACCCGGGATTTTTATGTAGTTTGGTTTAATTTTTTGTTTTGACGTCCGGTTCAAACACAAAGTCAAAGTTTGTTATAATGTTTGTTTTAAAAAAAAGAGTCGTGCGAACAGTCCACAAATATATATGTATTACATACATATTATTTGCACATTTCAAAAGGAGGCCGTGGGCCATAGTGAATTTTGATTTTAGTTTTTATTATTTTATTTTAGTTTTAAAATAGTTTTTTATATATTGAAAAAAAAGGTGCTGAGGCATATAGAGTTAAAAAGGGCCCGTGAGAAAATATGCATTGTAAGTTTTAAAATCTTTTTACACAGTAGAAGTAAAAAAGATGTTGTAAGTTTTTTTTCACATAGCAGTGAAAAGAGATACAGCACAGCAGTGCTGAGTTTAGTTTGTGAGTTTATTTTTACACACAGCAGTGTAAAAATTTGAAGTGCACAACAGTGTAACAGATTTTTTGAAGTGCACAGCAGTGCTTTCATTTTTGAAGAGACAGAGTATTTTTCCAGAGTTGTTTTGCACTGTGTTTTGAAGCAGTCAAAGTTTTTTTTTGTATTCCCTCAAGCAGAGGTGATTTTGTAACCAAGTTTTTGAAGTTTAATGAAATAGTTTCTACAGTGAAAAACTCTGTCTACAGTGAAGAATTTTTTTATATTTTCTCTGTGTTGAAGAGGGGGAATTTTATTCTCCATTGTTACGGAATGTTAAATATTCCAACAAAAATAAAAAGAAACATGATGATAAAGCATAAAATAAAGAAGAATTTTAACGCATGAAAAAATTATGGAATGATTCTGGTTAGTGTCCAGTCATATATCAATATATATGAAAAAATAAAATGCCTTATCAAAATTTTTAATGACACTTATATGGGGATTTCAGTCGGCAGGGACTACCGCTGCTGGCAGTTCTTGTTTTATATGAATGTAGAGAGATTATTTAGTTATTAGACATTGACAATAATCATAAAGGGGACAAGGGTAAGCTATCCAACCAACCTCAATCCTGGGGCGTCCATACACACATACCCACCACAGAGGTAATAAGCCTAATCATTAGTGTAAAGGTGATAATGTGTGTTGCGAGCGGGGTATAATATTACCGCAGATTCATTCACAATTATGCATGCGCAAGTATTGCGGTGCCAATATGTCAGGTGTAAAAAAGCATTTCTAATTGGTCTAAATAATTGGTAGAAAGAAGAAGCCGAATTTGAGGATCCGCCTTCAGAACGCTCCATAGTACGAGTCTAGGAGTTCAGATTTATTTATTTATTTATTTATTTATTTATTTATTTTTGTCTTCTTGGGCTTATCACATTAATCTCATTATCATATTAATCATCTCATTAGTACTTAGGGCTTATAATATTAATTATTTTGGTTTATTGATGTTTGGGGTTTATAGTATTTTGGTTTATTGATGTTTGGGGTTTATAGTATTAATTGGAAAGGTTTACAATAATCATGTTTAAATTCATTCTTTGAGTGTAATAATTTATTGATTTTATTAATCTTTTAAGCTCATAATATTAATAATCATTTGGTTTTATTAATTTTTTAGGTTCATAGCTTTAATTTTTTGGTTTTATAATCCATTGCCTTTATAATATTAATCATTTAGGTTTAATAATCCCAAAAGTTTATAATATTGGTAATCTTTCAATTTATTGGATTTATAATAATAATCTTTTGGATTTATTATTATTTAGTTAATATTATCAATATTTATATTAATATTAAATCTATGCCATTAGTGCCTATGGGCATATATCAACCACATTTATTGATGTGGTTGTTCTAGTTTTATGTGCTTTATTGTTTTTCAGTAGGTGTGTTGTCTATATTGGAATTGGGTTGCAAAAATTTTGATTCTTTATAAAATAAAAAATTATGGAGGATGGTAAGTCAATTTGAGTAGGAAGATCGAGAGTCAAGAGAGAGCGATGGCTAGGGTTATTGGATGTAATTTACAAGGCATCGACATTCCTCATGTCGCCTCCAACTCTCAGGGAATCCTTCCTTGTAGTGATCTGCTACATTACACATTAGATTGGATCAAACTCTTTGAACTTAAAAAGAATAGCCCCAAGCTTTTCTCCGGTGCTGTTTTCGAGCTTCGTGGTGGAAGTGGTAACAACTGCTCACAGGAAACAAAGCATGCGGAGGTAAAATAAGGAAGTGGCAGGACTTAGGAAGTTGATAAATTTGTGCAAGAATATGGAGGGGTCTTCTGACCGAGTGTTACCCTGGTGGCCCAGATCTAGTAGATCTCATTTCTGGGAGTAATGTTAAATGCATACCTATATTTTTCTCTAAATAAATGAACAATGATGACAGGCCCTCTACAAATCAAAGTAGTTGTGTCCTCTAGGTTACAGATCTAACCAAAAAAGATAAAAGGTCAGTAGATCGGTGGTGGGACATAATCTTGTCTATGGATACAAACCATGTAGTAGATCTGCCCAAGAATTCTACTAATTTGGCATCCCTCCTCTGTACAATACCGGACCTATGCTTTCAACCTTGTTTCTTGGTAGAATCCGATGAAGACAACAAGGAGGGTCTCCCAAGGTCGATGAAATCTGGGAGATAGGCGTCTTTGTTTCCCAACAAGTGTCCATCAAATAAAAGTGAGAAAAGGCACAATATTTCATGGGAAAAGGCACAATATTTCAAATTTTCGCTCAAACCCCATCTAGATGGTTGATCCACATGGGGGTCAAAAAGGATTTCTTGGTTCGGGATTTGAAAAGGGAGATCCATAACATATCCGATATTCTAATGGAGTCAAAAAGTTTGATCTATGTTGTTAGATCTATGAAGGATGATCAACAACCAGAGGACTATGGCATATATCACAACTCCATAATCACCATTAACTTGAGGTTGTAGGGAGGCTTGCCTGGACCAATCCATGGATCTACTTCCTTCAAAGACACTCTTAAAATCAAATCTGTTGCATTAGGTAAGTCTGAACAAATTCTTAACATTCTTAGGCCCTATATTGTGGAGTAGATAAAGGAAATCTTGACAATGACAATAGACCTAACATATTCAACTAATCTTCGTACAACCTATCAATCTTAGACAATCATTTGCAGGTTTAATGGTTTTTGGCCAAAACCTCTAGATCTCTTTTAGTGGATTTTTATGACTTGGAAACCGAACTATGAGGTTCACCTATGCTCCAATGGTTTCTACATAATAAAATTTGAATCATCAGAGATCATAGGGTATGTTATATAAGATGGTCCATGGTTATCGGGTAATGCGGGACTATTTATCACCCCATGGTTCTCAGAATTTGATGCCAACTCAATAGTGGTCTCCAAAATTCCAGTGTGGGTAAGCTTTCATAACCTACCCCTTCATTTCTGGAATCGAAAAGTCCTAGAAGGAATTGGTAACCTTCTAGGGAGATACATCAAGATGGATACAAAAAGAACAGAAGAAGCAATATATAGTTTTTCATGAATTGGCGTAGAGGTAGACCTCAACAAAGGAACTCCTGATCGTATTCTTCTAAAAAAAATAATTAGTGTTGGAATCACTTCTTAGATTAGGAGAATATGATATTCATGTGTCTCTTTGTCTATAAGTTAGACATTTAGAAAATTCATGTCCTTTGACAAAGAAATATCCTAGAAAGAAAAGGAAACCAGCCAAGAAGCCTAAGGGATGGAAATTCCCAGCACAACAACCTGATGAAGAAGAGGAAGAGGATCTCATAACTGAGGATAACTCAAATCCACAAACTCCTCCAACAAGCAAAGGAATAAATCAGGAAGGAATGGTGGCAACAAGGTCGCAAAATCGAGACATAGAAGGGAATATTGATCAAGAAATGTAGAAGGAGAAGGAAATCAGAGGATCCAAACACCCTTTTTCCTCTGAGAGCTCAAACTCAGATAGGTCTTAGATAAAGAACATCCGATGAAAACATCAAACAACCAACTAATCATTGTAGCATCCACTCCTAATCATGGAGGATGACGAAAAGTAGAAAAGAAGAAGGGTAGAAAAGGGTGGCTAAGCATTTTTTCTTAGTCCCAGCTGGAGTCTTATTTTTGTTTGGTTTTGGATTTTAGGCACAAAATATTGAATGACACTTCTTAGAAAGATTCATGTAACTCTTATTTTTTCATTTTTTTCATTTTTTCTTTTTGGGGCATCAATCAAAAGGTTGATCTAAAGGAATTCCTAAAGGCATATTCAAATTTTATTTTTTTTCTTTGATTTTCAGGTTGAATAAAATTATGATTTTGTTTCTAAAAATAAAAATAAAAAGAATAAAAAATTAAATTAAATTAAAATTTTGAATGACTTATATATTTAATGGTGTGAGAATATTCTTATTTTTATACAAAATCCATTGGATTAAATTAAAAGAGTTTCAACCGTTTTTTAATTTATAAACACGAAGTGTCGACATTAGCATGTGTCAAATTCCAAAATATTATTAAAAATATTAAAAAAACTCCTCTCCCAAGTCCATATTTTCTATTGTCTATTTGCCTTTTTCCTGCTTGAATCATTTTGTTTGATTCACTGGAAAACCAATTGAAATTGTTTTCCATGGAAAGTCAATTTATTCCATTCTGGAAAGCCGACATTGATAGAGACTAATATGGTCTCGGACAGTGGAGGACTCATTCAATGGTTTGCAAATTGTTGGAAAGTATTCAAATTTTCAAATTGAATCTCTTTGATCCATGATGAGCCATCTGAAATGTACTCCATGAGCCATACAAAATCTCCTCCATGGTACTAACAATGTAGAGGAAATCTCTTGTTTTTAGTTGTAACTGCTTCACTATTTACCATTTAAACTATAACCTATTTAGAGTGGACAACTATGCTTCAGATCCCGACAATGAAATCATTCTTACAGACACTATTGGAATGACACTACTCACACTTTGGGAAAAGGTATACAAAGTAGATATATTATCTTTCAATTGTGTTTCCATCCTCACAACCTAAATAATTGCTCACTATGAAAAGAAACATAACCTAATGTCTATTAGTGTTTAGATTGTAGTTTTCAAGCGTAGTTTTTTTTAAGAGTTTGGATTTCCAATTTGATAAAAACAAATGCATGGAATATCTAAAATATGTATTGGAATATAAATATGTAAAAAGTATGAACAACTCTATAATTTGCAGATGTCTTTAATTTCTTTTGCTATAATAATATTCTATTTCTAAACATAATGATTTGTTTTGTTATAACTTTTCAACATTTTCAAAATGATTTTTAACATATTGTATATTTTTTCGTACAAATTTTCGATATTTTAGATTTACCACATTTTTTATAATGTTTTTTTAATATATTTTATATTTTTTCCTGCAACTTAACCCCAACTCTAATAAGCAACTCAAATTCCAAAATTTTCATCTACTTCAGCAAAGTAATTGCTTCCTACTCTTATAGTAACATTAGGTAAAATAGAGTGATCTAGGCATATGAAACATTGCTTATTGTGATTTTGTAGATCAATGTTTAAAAAAAAAATGTTATGGCCTTAAGAAATAATTCTTATGTGGAAGCAGTCCGTGGGGCTTGGCCTAGTGGTCAGCGGACGTTCTGTTAAGGCGTTTGTGTTGTTAAGCAGGTCACGAGTTCAATCCCCGACCTCGATCGATAACTCGGGAAGCGTTCGTGCGGGCTTGAAATTCTCCCCTAGGGGTATAGTGGTAGCCGGGAGGATTCGACCCCATGTTACACGAATATGATACCTCCGCCGTTGCCAATTCCTCTAGTCATCAAAAAAAAAAAATCTTGTGTGGAAGCATCAAAATATATATATGAGATAGTCATAAGAAATTTCCATTATTTTATAGTTGGAATTTCATCTACAACATTGATTATTTACAAATGATCGAAACCTTTTTTATCACTCTTTGTCTATCATACTTGAATTTATATCATATATCACAACAACTATGAATGAATTTCATAATTTTTCAACAAGACCTTGACATGCATATACAAGGTTATACCTAATAGGTTAGAACTATCCCAAATAAATAAAAAATATAATTGAATTCTTTCCTAAAGGAATAACAATTTTTTGGGGAAAGCTTCGTGAATTCATGCATCAATTTTTATTAACAAATTTCTTCTAATGAAACTTATTTCATCTATTAAAATATATTTGGCATTCTTCATTTCTTCTTATATGCTAATTAAATATGAGCTTTGTAAATTAGTTGTCTTTGATTGGTATATGAAGCCAAGAATGCATTATGTCGCAAAAAGATTGATAATTGCAACATAAATGAATTAAATGAATCTTCTAAACGATGTATTTAGGTTCAAATACATGTTTGAAAGATATTTTTATTTCTTGAGATGTTCCTAGCTATTTTAGAATTATGTCAACACGTCTTTTACCCACTTTTGGCCTCAAGCTCGCTCTTGATCCAAAGGGGATAACCCTCAATTGTCAATAACAATTGGATTCTTACTATTACTAAGAAACATGAAATTTATTAAGCACATAATGTTATATTTAAACTAGAAATGGATTATAAATAGGTGTAACACTCCCTCCCACCCCCTCAGACTAATTCCTTATGGGTTAGAACCTTTATTCTTTACTTATTTGATGCAATGATATACATTGGGCCCTTCCCTACTTTGTTTCCTAGTGACCTTCAACTTATCAACTAACCCATGGTTCTCTGACTGACCTATGCATGAGGCCACAGTCTTTAATGCTCCACACCTTGTCTAGACCTTTGCTCTCACTTTGTGGGGTCATTAGAAAGAACTTATGCTGACAACACCCAAAAATTCTCTCAAACCTACCTCTGTCATAGTATTTGTTGTTCGTAGGTTTAGCCTCGAGGTACTTTCTATAGCTCCCTTGCACCACTACCTCAATGTTGTCTCACTCTCCCTCATCTTCCATAATTAAATCTAGCGAGTCAACAATATTGGTCATGTGATGAATATCGATGGTGGAGATTCCATCAAGTGCCAACATCCATCTATCTCGATCAACCCTCTTATTCCTTGATGGACCCTTTTTATGATCATGATGTAATTTTTGGAGATCAACGACTGTCAATTCATCAGGCACCGTTGATCCCCCTTCTAGACCACACCTTTTTTAATAGACACGAGTTCCATCTCTCTTGGAACCATGGCCTTTTAGATGGATACTTTTCTGTGAATTGGTGAATATTAAGTATTGTCTCGAGATGGCTTTCATGGTGAGTTAGAAAATTTTTGATCAATAGTCTCCCTGGATTGCATTTTCTTGAAGTTTACTTTTCTAATTTGAACATACATTATCTTGTTCGACCTCCCATGGGATTTGGTAGATGATGGACTGGTTACCCATACAACACAACCACGCACATACAGGTATTGAAAAAATTTTGTATTATTTATGCAAACAACGATATCCAAATTCTTCCTCCAAAACTCAAATACCTAGAATTGGTGGTTTACTCTAATAGATTATAAACCAAACATGTAATTAAAACATGCACACACACACACATATCAGCTTGGAATTAATACAAATACACTTTCTCATAGATAGGGAAACAATCCTTATGTTCAGTCATTGGACTCTAAATGTAATAAATGATTGTTAATACCCCATATTTGATTGTATTCATGGAAGCACATATTTACAATCGAGGGAATTTGTTCCCCTTTGAATAATTTCATGACCTCTTGGTTTTGGACAAAATAGATTCCTTATGGTTGATTCTACTACATCAGACTCCCTAGGTAGAAATTTTATGACCTCCTAATCATAAGTCTCAAGGTTGATTCTCCCTCCTAGATCCTATACTTTGTGTTGTTGTTGATCATGGGCTTGTTCTAGTTGCTTTGTAGCAATATTTAATGTTCCATGGTTCCACACCATACTTTGTTTCTACCTTCTTGCATTTTTGTTGCAATATTCAACAACTAACCACATTTATTTTCTCGTCACATTCTTTCTTAGATGGTTTCTACACCCATAAGTATGCAAGAATATCATGACGTACTCCTTGGTCCTTTCTATTTCCATTCTACCACTACTGTGTGAAGTTTTTTTTTTTTCCAAGGCATTATCCACCCAATCTATTTCCTACTCCTCCATATGTTTCCCAAAATTTAGTTTAGTTATGGTTTCAACTTTACATCTCATGGGATTTTGGAAAAATATATTTTCCACACATTATTGTTACAAAATATTCATTTTAACCTTGCACCCTTGGTTTGGGTCTTCCTTATTTCCATCTTCCTAAACTATCCCTTCTTATTTTACAAGATTTATGATTTTTCAATGTAGAGATGCCCTTCTTCCTTTAGGACTTTGCATTCTTAGCTAATTACAACACTTTTAAGCCAATAAATTATGCCCTCAAATCATTTTTTCTTTTCATCTTAGGTGCATCGTGAATGTATATATGTTTCCTCATTAGATCTGGAATTGCATGGCTTCCAAACTTCTCCTTTCTTCTCATCTTCCTTTAACAACACTTATTGTCCTTTACTATAGAATCACCATAATATCAACATCCTTTTCATCATGAAATTTATAAAAACATTTAGATTCTTTGAGCACCTCAGCCTCTTCTAGTTCCTTGGCTATGTTATCACAAAATTGTACTTGATTGGTTGTTGATCAGACAACACTATGTAACTGTTTCAAACCATCTTTTGATTGAAGCTTAGCCTCTTCAATCTGAGAGGGCTCTCTCAAAGGGGTTTATGATATTAGATAATGATATTACTAGATGGCTAACTGTATTTGAAAAGTAACTTGATTTTCGTGTATGTAGGTTGAAAATAATGCAGGCTTGCTACCATTAGGCTTATGGAGTCGAAAAATCAGTAGATTCAGTGGCAAGGTTTCTTGACATGGAATCTGAGGCAGATAAGAGTCTTTAACAACGGAAAATTACACATAGAACATAGGGCAACACAATCATTACATGAATAAAGGATGTAAGAGCATAAACATATGAATTCTGAGAAATAAAGATGAAATCTAGTGCAAGTGGTAAAAATTAAAGATATAGATCAGCAAGACATTAAAAACTCTATGATAATCTCAGGTCGGTCAAGAAGAAGTCCTTTGTATTACTGATATAAGTCAAATTACATAAAGCAATAGTATGGTGCAAAAAATCTCCAGCCCTTTACAACTTCAATAATTTTCCTTTAAATAAACATTCTTACAACAGGGATGATCTGCCTCTTGGCTAGATTCATCGAACTCTTCCTATGACACCTCATATAATAGAAAAAACATGTCTTTTAATAATAAAATGAGAGCTACACCCTAAAGATGACATTTCCTAATAGGACTCAAACTCCTATTTATTACATCATTCTACCTTATCTTTGAAACAGTTCCTTGTTAGTTACAACTAAGCATCACATGATCGAATAGGCTATGACATAGTTCATCACTACTTGACATATTAAAGACCCTCCTAAACATATGAAGCCAAACCCTATTTTTCAGGAAACTAGGACCCTTATCTTCAATGAAAGTTTTAGCTGATGAGTTGTCTCCACAACACTGTTTCAAGTCATAAATGTTTGATGGTAAGGACCCTTGACCTGTTGGATGTGTCCACCTGTCCAAGACTGCCACTGGGAAGCTTCAAAACCTTCAAAAATAGCTCGCTACAAAAACAAGATAGTTTCGTAGCGAGCTTTCGTAGCGTCCAAAAAATAGCTTTTAAATGCAGAAACTCTACTCTTTTGTTGTTCCATGATGTCATCCTAGTCATGAGACATCATCACTACCATTCTCCCTTCTTGAAAGCTACAAAATTTATTTTGGAAGCAAATAAGCTACTACATAAATTTTCGTAGTGTTTTCCTGGCTTTAAGCCTAGGAAACGCTACAAAACTGTGAAAATTGCAGAAATTCTAGATTTTAACACAGTCTCAAAAAATTGCCCTCTCGCTACAAAAACTTGGTCTTCATCATGCCATGAACATTCTGAAACATAATCTTCTCAGCTTAGGACCCCTGTGGTGTTTCTTCTTCATTAATGATAAGTTGAGCTATGGGCTCTTCAACTACAGTCATCTTTAAGCCCTTGGGCTCTTCAACTACAGTCATCTTTAAGCCCTTCTTCTCCAGTGCTTCATGAATAAATTCTAATTGCTCTTGGAGGTCTTTGACTTGGTTCTTCAGTGTCCTTTTCTTAGATTTCAAGAGCAGGTTCATTTTTCTGATATGCTTATCTTCTCCTCTCAATGGCTGAGTCCATTTGATCAATTGATGTTTGTTATCTAAGGTGTTTGACACAGTATTAACCAGCTCTTCCCATATTTCTTTCATTTTCTCAAAATGTACCTTCCGAACCTTGTGCTTCCTTGCCTCTTTCTTCAAGACTAACATTTCATCATTTTCCAGTTTCAACTGCTCCTTAAGGACTTCAATCTTTGTTTTTTCAATAATTTTCTCGTTTTCTTTCCTTTGTTTAATGACTGATTCTTCTTTTGCAAGTGAGGAAAGGTCAATGATGCTTGGTGGTGGCTGGACAGTTCCAGTGACCTTCTAAGCATCTTTACTGATTTCCAAGAGCTTTCTAGCATGTCTTATCATTGATTTCCTAGCTTGAAACATGAATCCTACATCTTCACCCTCAAACTCTAACTTCTTAACTAATTTGGCTTTCTTGAGATTCTTTCCTCCCTCATCTATATCCTTAGCTTGGACTATGGGAGTTTCTTCAATATTAATAGCATGCAGAATTTCTTCTAAATTGCCCTTAGCCACTGTTTGGATTCTTCACAGCCCATTGTGTATTGCTCTCCGATTTTCCAACTAACCAATCATTAAAATTAACAACCCATTTCAATCTTCACATCCCATTGCGTATTGCTTGTCGATTTTCCAGCTAACCAATCATTAAAATTAATAATTTTAATGATGAGATTTATAATTTTCTTAATGCTAGAATTACATACATCAGTCCAGCGTCAAGAGAATGACATAGATGGACAATGTGGCTCAGGGTTAGAGTTTGGCAAGGAGTAGTTTACAATCACTGCAAATGTCATTTAATTGGATGAAAAGCCAACAAACCTAGCTTATTCGGGGCAATTGGAATGACATGGTATAAAAGAGGGTTAATGTTTACGACAATTTGACAAGATGGAAACATTGTCAATGTAATTTAATTCATTGAAAAATCAATTGCCTCCACTTAGATGGTTTCCCAAATTTTAGCAGAAGTGCCAAAGGAAACATGACGATCTAAGAAATGTTAATGACTCTTTAAACATTGAAAACTGCAAGATCATAACGGACGGTTTTGTTGGGTATTTTAAATGATATTCAATCCATTGAATTTAAAAAGACTCACCTGTGAAAGGCCTTTAATATCATCATTTGTGAGCCAAAATAATACTCATAAAATCGGCCATAACTCCTTTGCACAGTGCAGTTT
Organism: Pinus albicaulis; assembly: GCA_034641835.2. NCBI lineage: Eukaryota > Viridiplantae > Streptophyta > Pinopsida > Pinales > Pinaceae > Pinus > Pinus albicaulis. The sequence goes on along the minus strand of JAXQQM020080032.1, from coordinate 1,146 downwards.
GGCGATCCTTTATCATCTTTCTTATGAGTTCATCTACCCTTATGTGCAACTTTTTCATTTTAGTATGTACGCCCTGGGAATCTGCCTAGGGACGTTGGCAACCCAAATGTTGAGCATCTCCCCCGACTTTCACATCCTTCCCCTAGTGCTCATGTTCGAGAATTGACTTCACCAACATCCCGAGCTCTTTTTGTCGCTTGTCGCACGACCAGGACCTTGACGCCAAAGAGATGAATATTACAGATCCTGGGCATCATTCTCCAGCAGGGGCCTTACGGAGCCCAGAGAAATCTGTTGAGTCATAGCCAATTCGAAGGCAAATTAAAAGATGAGGACAAATGGAATGTGCATGAGTGCCCTATTGTAAGGGTATCGAGGTAGTGAAAAGAACGTGTCTTACATGCAAGAAGGGGCCCACATGTTCCAGGATTCATGTACCGGTGGTAAATAAGAAGGAAAAAAGAAATAAGTAGCACCTGACAAGCTGAGCTATTTGGCTTTGGCTTTGCACCAGGATGGTTCCAGGTCAACTGGCTATCGATCTGTAAATGGATCAGCTAGGTCTTCTGCTTCACCGACTGATTCATCTACTACAGAATGGGGGTAAAAGAGCTTCCATAAGTAGCTTTGGCTTTGCACCAGGCTCTGCATCTACTAGCTTCGGTATCTCTCCATAGTCTAATGTTCATGGTAGAGATTCTTAGCTTCGTGATCAATATAGTTATAAGTATTTTAGCGATCGAAACGAAGAGTCTGAGGGATCGAGACCCGCCCTAAGGGACCAAATGCTACAGGACCAGTGTGCTTTGTGAGATAGGTAGTACCAAATGTTGTTACTAGCTTCTTGTTAAGGATGGAAAACCCGAATTGCAGTTTCAGGCTTCTCTGAAAGCATGCTCCTCAAGGCAGGAACTTCAGAATGCTCAACCGCTTGGATAGAAGTTCAGTCGCATTGAGTTGCATTTGATCCGATTTGATCCGATTGCAGAGTTTCGCTAGTTTCACCGATTGACCCAATTGAAGTTGACGTAGCACCAATGGCAGCACATGCATTTAGTAAGTCATGTTATAGAACAAATGTGGTATCAATAAATTATTTCTCAAATTTGTTCGAAGCTGGTTCTAGAAACATGATGATAACTCATA
>JAXQQM020083135.1:0-27165 GCA_034641835.2 Pinus albicaulis | reverse complement strand
CAAAGTTACCACAACTCAAAGCATCACCACCCAAACCTGAAACCACAACATGTACCGCAAGGATCTGAGCCTCTGCAGACACTGTAATTAGGGTCTGAGACTATTATATACCCCACACACTTCCACACGTCCGAGATTGTTGTATACCCTATAATTCCACAGGTCTGAGACTGATATAGATCTGAGAGTTACAGATCTGCGGTGATCTTTCTTTATTTGTCACTGTAATAGTCTTGTTCACGAGATGTGAACTAATATATATTATCTGTGTATGTATAGCCGAGCTGTGTTTTGAAGAATGAGTACCGAGCTATATTTTGAAGAATGAGTACCGAGCTCTTATATATAGAGGTATTGCGGCTAATGTGAAAATCCACCACTTCTATAGGCAGGCTGACATAAGAGGCCAAGTACATGTTGGCTCCAATACTTAATAATTACATTTCAACTTAAAATTTTGATTTCTCTCTCACCACAGGGAGTTTGGAGGCGTGCGAGGGCTCCTTGGAAAGAGGAAACAATCCTCTTTCAGATGGTATAAGGTTCATAATGAAGGGATGTCTCTAAGATGGTGAAAAACCCATTTTTATTGTGACTGTCCTTAAAATATTTAGTTCAGAAGATGATGGACAGTGTGACTTTGTCATAAGGATCCGTCATGAAAGTAGTGTGATAGAGTAGCCTTTATTTGGAGAGCTCCTCAAGTATATTTTCATCAATGACAATTCATTTGACAATTATTGACCATTTCTAGCTTCTATCTTGAGGAGATCGAACTTGCTTGAGTAAGTGTCCAAATGAGGTCCAGTTCCTTCTTATTTATAGGCTTGTGAGGGGTACGAATTGCTCTCTTTAGGCCGACTTGTCCCTTCATGTAGGACGACTTGATCTTTGTGCCATGACGAGATTTTGGAGGGTTTTTTGACACTATTTTTACTCAAATAAATTTTATTTACAATATGTAACATGCCCAAATGGGTCTTCAATACATGACAATGACTCAATTGACTTTATGACAAACCTAGAAGCACTCAATGAGTGCTTGACCTAAAAATAAATCTCCCATGAGCATGAAACACATGCCTCAAGGATAACAATAATAAATTTATTTTTCTCTTTTCATTAAATACATAAAATCATGATTACATGTCATTATGAAGACTGAACCTAGTTACATATTTCAACAATCGAAAGTATTATCATAATATTTCAGTTTTTCTTATGTTGGAAGAAATCAGAAGAAATAACTCTTTCATTATTTTTAAATAATATTTTGATTATGGAATAAAACAAAAGCAATTTGTTCAGTTGATCTAGCTTGGATCATGATATTGTTTGTCATCCATCTAACTGCTTTCAGAGTTGAACAAATGGAGGAATCAGCTCACAAGACCATTTATATTAACAGGACCCAATTTGATGAATTGGGCTCTGAAACCTTTCGGAAGTAGTTTGAGGCATTAAACTTTTTTTGGGGGGATAAAACTTTGTCAGTTAAGCACCACATCTTATGGCACTATTCTAAACACGGATACATTTCCAATGACGCAAGAATCACTTAAATCAGAGTTCGTATGCAAATGTTATATCACTCGGAAATTGACCTTCATGTTTTGACCACCATCAGTTGAGAGGATGCCACGTCACCCTCATTCTTCATTGAAAAGGGCTAGCCACATGATCATGATGAAGAAAACTCTAGAAGATGGTTAAGCACTAAAGGAGTCAAACCTAACCACTAGTAGGTTATTGGGTTGTGTTATAATTTGGCCACTAAGAGGAAAAGGAGGTTTCATTCTATTCGAGTGCATTTTGTTCCATAGATAGACAAAATAGCCGAGAGTGAATAGGGAGAGAGCAAACAGAGAGGATTTGTGCATTGTAGTAGCCACAAGCCACATGTCTCACTTCTTTGTACTTGCATCCATTTTCCATTCAGAAAAAGAGAGCAAAGCAGACTCATCTTCCAATTGAGTTTTCTCCCAAAAGGGTTTCTGAGGTTATCTCGTGTCAATTTGTAGTTTGTGAGTTTTATTTCATTGTTCTCTATTTTTTTATAATTTTAATTTGCATGCATACACAATAAACATTAATTTACAGATCCATAAATCTAAGGAGAAATAAACCCTCATAGTGTGGATTTCATATTTTCAAATATATTTTAGTAGATATGTTGTGACGAATTGACAAGTGGAATATCCACAAGAGTCTACGGATCATATTGGTATCAAAGCAAATTTCTTTGGGTGGAGTTGCAAGGAATCAAAATCAACTAAGCCAAAAGTCATAAAACCCCATCCATGGTTGACAAATTTGTCAATAACCCATAAGATCCCGGAAAGGAGAGGTTTGTGTGGCTAGAAGTACAAGTCGCAAATATAATCGTAATGTGAGCCTCCTATGGCGACCTTAACCAATAAGCTTGTGCTATTCAAAGAAGATGGAGTTTCTAACATGGAGGTCAAATCAAGGGAAAATTGACAAATCGGGAAGAACCCAAGAGGGAATCTAAAAAAGAACCCAAAAAGGATCAACCCAGTTCGACTGTTGTGAACCATTCACAGTCCCTATTCAAAATGGAAGCAAAGGTTGACATCAAGCCATATCAAGGTGAAATTGATGCTCTAGAGTTAAATTATTGGTTGTAGCAATTAGAAATTTATTTTAGTGTTCATCATATAAAGGAAGAACAAAAAATTTCATTTGCTAGGCTGAAATTAGAGGGCCATGCACTGACCTAGTGGGAAAACCACACGAAGACCTTAAGGTTGGAGGGAGATCCTCTAGTGACTAAGTGGGAGGATTTCAAAACTCTCATAAAGTCACAATTTTACTATATCAGGTATGTAGAAGACCAGTGGATTTGGTGGCATTACTTTAGCAAAAGCAAAGGCAAGGTGTACAAGAGTACACCACCGAAATTAGAGAGATGGCCATATTGTTGGCTTTCTCCCCAAAGAACCTAGATGTACTCTTCAAGTATCTGGGGGGTTTATACACAGCCATCTATGGAAGCAAGTGATGTTGCACAAGCCTAGATCATTGGATGCGGCTTGTGTACAAGAACAGTTTTTGGAGAACAAAGGTCGTTGAAAGGGCAATCAAGTGGGTCAAAGCAGAAGGTGCACCAGGACGCTTCTAATGAGAAGACAAAGAAGTGGAAAGGGGGAAAAGATAAAAATACAACAGCCACAGCACACCAGCGAAAAGATCCCAGCAACCACTGTAACATTGGCAATCATACAGAGGAGAAGTGTTGGAAGTTACATCCAAAGCTTAACTTGAAGAACAGAAAGATAGATGCAACAAAGAAGAATCTCATGGCTACTAATTCAAGCAACTAAGTTGAAAGTAGCTCAGACGTAGATGAGAAGATCATTTGTACATCAATGCAAAAGGAGGTGAATCTGAGTCAAAAGGAAGAAAACGAAAAGACCAAACTCTTCCATATAAAGATACAGGTCAAAAAGACAAAGATTGATGCATTGTTTGACTCAGGATCACAGGCAAATGTTGTTGCAGCAAAGTTGGTCAACAAGTTGGGATTGGAAGTTTGTGATCATCCAAGCCCATATCCACTGGGATGGGTAAAAAAGAATGCAAAAATAAAGGTACCAAACAATGTAAAATCATATTTGCTATCAGTCTTGATTCTATTGATAAAGTAGAACTAGATGTAGTTCCCCTTGATGTATGTGGAGTGGTGTTTAGAAGTCCCTATATGTACATGCAAGATGCAATCTTCATGAGAGCCAAACAAGATTGCCTCATCAAGGATAGAAAATCCATAACCATCAATGTGCATAGGGGCAAGTCCAAAATTTCGTTGGTAAGTGCCAACCAAACCAAGAAATTGATCAGTTCTAACAAAAATTATGTTTTATTGTTTTTAAGAGAAAATTAGTCTTTAAAGGAGACAGTGAGAGCAAAGTATCCCTAGAGGGGTGTGCTAAGAAATGAAAATAGCAACTGGAAGAGTTACTACAATGATACAGAGTTGCGTTCCAGGAGCCTAAAGGGCTACCACCCAAGAGGAAAGTGGAGCATGAGATCCAACTATTTCCAAACTCCCTATTGCCAAACATTGGAAGTTGCAACAGCTACTAGAACAATGTGTCATTCGACCAAGTACCTCACCATGTGGGTCACCCATCATCGTTGTGCCAAAGAAGGATGGGACTTGGCATATGTGTTTTGATTATAGGGCATTAAAACTTAAACAAAACTACGCTCGAGAACAGATACCCCCTACCCAAAATAATTGATCTGCTAGATCAATTGCCGCAAGCCAAATACTTCACCAAGTTGGACATAAAGTCAGAATATCACCGGGTTCAAGTCAAAGAAGAAGATACTTGCAAGATCACCTTCAACAACCAGGAAGGGACATAACTACATGTTCATGGTAGTTGACAAGTCCAATAAGGCATGTATTTTGATGCCCTGTACAAAGACCATCAATGGGCAAGAAGCAACAAACTTGTTCTTTGGAAAGGTTTGGGTGCACTTTGGGATACCAAGGAGCATCATTTCAGACAAAGAGACAAGATTTCTCAATGCATTTTGAACTAAAGTATGGGAGAAGATAGACACCAAATTGAAGAGGTCTACAGTGTTCCATCCATAGACAGATGAGCAGATGGAAGTAGTCAATAGGACTTTGGTACAACTTTTGAGGGGTTACAATCAAAAGCATCTGAAGCCCTGGAATGAAAATCTAGTATACATACTACATTCTTATAATAAAGTAGTCCACACTTCTACTAGTAAGCCCTCATTTGAAACTTGTTTTTTATATTTGCCACCTTCACCTTTAAATATTGCATATGGACAACAAGGAGAGAGGAAGGATCTTATAGGGCATGCCTTAATGGCAAAAAAAATTGTTGAGAAAATCAAGCAAATCCATATACAGGTACCAGAGACACTGCATAAGTCACAGGATTAATACAAGGTTGGGCATGATCAACATAGAATGGAGAAGTCATTCGACGTGGCAGACAGAGTATGGGTACAGTCGAATAAGGACCAGCTACAGGGTTCTGGTAAGAAATCAAGGCTTTGTGATATGGCCTCTTTGAAATACTAGAAAAGATAGGAGATACCACCTATAGACTCAATCTACTCCCATACATATGCATTTACTCAATGGTAAATGTAAATAATCTGAATCGCTATGACACTTCCATGCTAGATAGGGAGGAGGAACAAATCCTACCTTCTGTAGAGGATTTTGCACCAGATGCTTAGATAAAGTTGACAAAGAATACATTTTTTTAGAAGAGGTCTAGAACTACAAAATAGGGGCAGCATGACCTTTGGCGGATTAGGTTGAGAGGATAGCTTTTAGGCAAAGCTAAATGGTACACCCGAAAAAAGGTGGAGGAAATATTTCCTCAGTATTGGAAATACTAAGAGGGGGGTGAATTGGTATTCTTTTACAATTGTTATATTGTGTCAGTTAAGATCTTATCACAAATTATACCAAAACAAAAGATGTAGAATAAAAGATAATTTTATTAATAAGATGGTGAGGACACCAATCCTCCTTTTTATAACAAATCAGGCTCCAACATGTACAACAAATCCAAGCTCCAACTTAGTCTACTTGAGGGCTCCAATCCTCTCAACAAATCCAAGATCCAACCTGATTTTCCACAAGGCTCCAACCTTGTGTAAGGACTCCAATCCTCTAGGGCTCCAACCCTCTTAATTTACTTCAATCCTTCAAGGTGGCTTCAATACTACTTCAAGTCTTTCCAAAGGCATCTTCAACAAGACTTGAAAGATCTTTCCTACACAACTCTAACAATGCTACAAGGTTGTCAACAATGCTTCACATAGTGCTCCAAGATCTTCTTCAACAATTGCTTCTAGAGCTACTATAAATGGTCTTCAAGATTCTTCAAAATTTGTTTCAATTCAAGGTCAACTTCAACAAGACATTGAAAGTGTCTCCAAGGTTCTTCATGTCTGCTCAAGGATTGCTTCAACAATGCTCCAAAAATGCCTTCAATAGTGCCTCCAAAACACCCTTTAATAGTGCTTCCAAAACACCCTTCAATAGTGCTTCAAGTTGCTTCCAAGATTTACTCCAATAAGATTTTCTCCAATAGTGCTCCAGGTGGAGACAAGGATGCCTGCTCTATATCAGCTCAACAAGCAAGATTAGATCAAAGTTCTGGTAAAGAAAGTATGCTTTAAAACATTTATGCACAAGGGTCAACAGCTACTTCAAAGTTTGCATAAGTCTGCTCTAAATCAATGCTCAATAATGCTTCAAATAACTATATCCAAAACTCTATTTGTAGCTTCTAGAAGGTCCTCTAAACAAGTTTGATCTTTAAGAGTGATAAGGTTTGCTTTGGCATTTTGAGTATGCACTTCTATACTCCACGGGTCCAAAGGTTTGTCATAGGTTTGAGGCTTCTCTGTTCTAATAAGTCGAGGTTTGTCCTTGAGTCAACCGAAGTTTACTCTTGTGGTGGATCAAAAACTTTACTCCTGCAATGATCTGAAGTTCGTTCCAATAAGCCCAAGTTCTTAATCCTTCAAAAGCTAAGGTTTGTCCTTGACAAGTTGACCGAAGATCTGTTCAACGTGTTAGAAAATCAAAAAGGCAGAAAGATTTTCTTGTTCTTGATTATTTACTTGTGATGTTCTTTAATTCTTATTATATTCTTCTAGTTTTCTTTCTTCTTAGTTTATCAAGCAAATATCAGAGCAATAGCACATAGATCAAGGACACCAGATATAGGCCAGCAGCCAGGGAAAAACCCCACTCTAGGGGAAAACCCAGTCAGTAATTCTTCCTTCAATAGCTTTCATGGGACTCTAGACCTTGACTCGCACTTCCTCCACACCAAGTCAGCCTTCCTTTTGATCCTCCTTTCGACCTAGCAGTAGCAACAGCAGGAGCAACACTATGCAGCACTTCCTTCGACCTGGAAACTTCGAGCTTCATTCTGAGACTTCGATCTTGCTTCTAGGAGTTCGATTTTGACCCAATACAACTTTTCAAGGCACCAGCACCCAGCAAAATCAACTTTGACTTATTCTTCTCTTGGCAGCAGCAACTAGCAGCAACAAAACAATGAGGGACTTCGATCTTCCAATCTAGGGCAAGTGAGAGAGAGAGAGAGAGACACCAAAATTTCAATTTTCCTTCATTCCTTCAGCTTGTCCAAACTCGCACTCATTTTGACCCCTTTCTTGCCTTCGCACTTTTTCCTTATGCAGCAGTAGATATCGAATTTCTGGATGTGAGAGTGAGTGCTCTAAATGAGAGTGATCTGCTTGTACATATAGGCTTGTGATGAGCACGAATTCCTGGGGTTGAGGCCGACTTGATCACATTAAGGCTGACTTGGTGTGGAGGATCCATAAATCATATTTGACTCAATACTAAACCTAATTACATTATTCAAAAGCCCATAATGGGTCCATTTAAATCTGTAATTATTCTATAAATCCTAGAAGTCCACAATGGGGACTTTGACCTAAAATAATATGACCCAAGCATGAAACCCATGCTTTAATAAGTCATTTAATAATAATATAAATTATTTTTCTTTACTCTTTTGACAAGTACATTAAATATAGATTTGATTATAATTTTTGAAGACCGAACCTAGTTACAATCTTCAACACTCCCTCTTAACTAGAGAGGTATTCATAATACACAAGGAAGATCTCAACTATGTGAACTATGAAAAAATTGTAGGCATCTCAATGCCATGGACTAGATCCTTGACCAGGGCAATCTATCCATTGGTCTCTCAACAGTTTAGGAACTGCAATGCCATGGGCTAGATTCCTGACCAAGGCAATCTATCCAAGTGGGACTAAGATGGACTAAAGCTTTCATCCTCTATAGGTACCATCAGACTTACTAACCATCAACCCAGGGAACTAGGTGCACATCCACCCGATGCCACCCTCCCTACTAGACATCAAAACAAAGTGTCGGCCCGATGTCTTTCCAGGCAATGCTTCATTCACAAAGCCTTAACAACAAATCTCTCCCAATTTATCAAATTGATCGACAAACAACACGCTATCAAACCTTCAAGAGATTCACCTATATAAGCACAACCCTAATCAGCAATACACTTTCAAATATATAATCAAAACAAACCTTTGGAGTTTCGATGTTGCTCTTCAACTAATCTCAATAGGACTAGCAGTTGAATCTTTGAGAGAAAAATCCTTTTCCTACTTCACATGTAGCAACATATCTTCCAGAATGTATTCTCCAATCATAAACTAAGTTGTGCCCTCCCTCTTAACCAGGGAGATTTCTTCTATCTAGGCTCGCTCTTAATGTAGGGAGATTAACTTCTTCCTTCAGTGTTGGAGGATGGTTTCCATCCTTCTCATCATGCTTATCATATAAACTTCTCTTACGGACTTCTTTTACTAGTATGATGTACCTGCACAACTTAAACAAGTACAACCAATTCTATAGAAGCATGAAGTTAGTCATAACAAAATCTTATAGTAGCGGAAGCATTAAACATAATCGTCAGGAGACTATACTTCAATAGTTCAACTTCTAGCCCAAGTTTGTTACAAACCCTAAATCACATCAGCAACTCAATCAAGATGACAGGAGATTAGTTTTGTCATATAGCGATCCCTAGAAATAAGTCAAAAGAAAAATAAAGGTATCTAATAATATTTGGAAGTCATATGATAGAATTTCCACTAGGGTTTTATGTAAACCCTAGATTTCACTCAATCAAAACAATCACATCATGAATAGCTTCTACTAGGATTCGATGTAAATCCTAGATTTTTATCTATAAATTCTCAGCAAACATTATATAGATTCAAATGAATACGCATACTCGAGAATTTAACCACTACTAGGGTTTAGTTGTAAAACCCTAGACTTTTCAAACATCATCCTAGAACTTCAAACTTTGACTAGGGTTTGTTTCCAAACCCTAGGACTTATGACCATTAGACATTTGGTGAACACACATATCTAGGAGATTACCATCATGCATAAGCATACCATATGTTAGACAATATTAATACAATAGACATATACCAACCTAGACTAAGCTAGGGTTTCAACCAAATGAACACATACCTAAGGTTTTATTCCTAGGACTTTAAGTACATAACAAGGATTTTGCTTGTAGACCTAACCAAAACGTAGGGTTTCGATTCATATCAAAGCAAACCCTTATTATATTAAAACTTCAAAGGTTCGGGATTTCGAACAGCATCATTTCAACCCTAATAAGTTAGGGCTTCCATGATCATATCAAAATCCCAAACATGACATCATCAATATATCAATCAGAATAGCAATTTCTTCATTAATAACCCTAAGTAGGTTTAGGGTTTCACACATTATTAACATACCCTTAGGTTAGGGTTTTCCAAAGAACCTTTTAGGGTTCTTTTATACAAACAATCAGAGATATAAGATGGGTAGATTCATCAGATGATGAATCACCCCAAGCAAGAATCTTTAAGATTCAGGAGAGCTAGACACAGCAACAGTTAGTATGGATATACCAAAGAGAATAACAAGACTTTATGATCTAAGACATACCTTTGTTTCTTTGACAAACTTTTTGATTCCAATGCTTTGTCTTGTGAGGCCTTCTTTCTTAATCCTTGAGGCCTTCTTTCAAGATCCTTGAGCATTCAACAAGTAAATTCCTAGACAAGGAAATAGAGGTAGAAAGGTGATTAGTATTTAATATAATCAAAACTTTAAACCAAAACTTGAGAGGGAATGAAATACTTATCTTGAGGAGTCTGTTGTGGACTCCCTCCAAAGCTTTGAGGGATACCTAAAACTTATAAAACAAGAAAATGTCTTTTTCCAAAGACATGTTAAACCTACAAATGAATATAAAAGTAATTCCCTTATGTCATTCTCTTTGGGTTTCACTCTCTTGGGAGAGGCTTCATCTTCAGCCACATTTGCATGATCTCTTTCTCTTTTCTTATTCCTAGGATTATCAGGACACTCACTTCTATAGTGACCCATTTTATGGCAATGATAGCATTCAATATTCGACATATCAACCTTCTTTCTTGGCCCTTTCTTCTTGAAGTTTCCCTTGTGATAAGCAACATAACCATTTGAGACTTCTTCATTGTTGGTTACTAATGAGATTCTTAACTCTTCTTGACTGTAGGATGTCCATAGTTCCTCAAAGGTGGGAGCTTCTTTCCAGCTGTTGAGACCTTAAGCAAATGCACTCCAAGAAGGTGGCAACCCTAGTAGGGTTGTGATCACAAGTTCATTGTCTGTCACTATTTCATCAATGGCAAGAAGATCATCTCTTATTCTTGCTATCTTCACAAAGAAATCAATACTTTTGATTTATGGTAGCATCAGATGTGCTCTAAGCCTCAAAATTTGCAAAGATGTTAGGACACATGTATTCCATAATACCCAGCAATCGTTTTGGGAAATTCCACCCGGAGGAAGTTTAATTAAATTTATTTATTATTTTTAATGGATGCCTAAGTCTAAACTTAGGGAATTAAAATAATTAAAGTGTATTAATTAAACTGGGTGTGAATCTTCTGGAAAAAGATGGAGATCGAGCCAATATGATCTGAGCCATCGATTAGAATCTAATATGGGTCGTTATTGATCAACAGGAATATTATAAGGACTTTGATGGGCATTTGGAAATCACATCGAGTGGAGATCAAGAGATCGATTTCTCAAGAGAGCAGCACAACAGTGTTGGGTGTGGAGTCTGATTATCTTGTTTACTTTGTATCACAGCATTGGACCCCTGTACCTTGAAATTTAATTGCTGCCGTGGGGGGTCCAGGGGGGGGGCGGCAGCGCTTTTCGGAGCCCCCCCTGGCGGGGGTTCGGGGGCAGCGCCCCCGAAGCTAAAAACAGATGTAAAATTGCCTTGTAAAAGTATAGTAATTTCTAGTCAATCTGGACCGTTCATTAGGCAAATGATCTGACGGTAGAAGTTATGTTTAGATTAGGGTTTTTTGCCCTAGAAGGCAACCCCCTTGTATATATGAGGGTATTGTATTGCGGCTGTGTATTATGAGTGTATTCTCGGAGCGAGAAACAGAGAGGGAGACTGTGAGAGAGAACAAAGGATATTACAGCGGATCTGCTGTAGGTTTTGTCTCTTCATTTTGTTGGATAATATAAAGGAAGGACTGGCTGTTCGAGGTGGACGTAGTCCAAACTGGGTGAACCACGTATATCTGTGTCTCTCTGGTTTTATGTGTTTTGTGTGCTTGCATTTTCCGCATATTTTATGTGTTTCATTGCTCTGTAATATTTAATTTTCTAACAAACAGTTGTCAGAGAAGTCATCGAGTAGATTTCTTGCAGCGAGGGGCAGTGACAGATTTCTGATTGGAGGTTTCCTCATCAAGGGATACATGGCAGAGAAGGAAGAGAGAGATCCAGAGAGGCGGCATAGAGTCACGCTGGGCAACGCAGAGCCACGTTCAAGCAGCGCAGAGCAGTCACGAGTCACGAGTCAGCGGCATAGAGTCACGTTCTGCAAATTTGTGGAGGAGAAAATTAGATCTAGTGCCAGGAGTTGGGGTGTGAGACCAGAGGGCCAGAGGATTGAGCATCCAGCTAGCAGATTTATCAGCCAAAAGGAATGACGCAGTCCCTATCAATTGTGATGCAGAGCAGCACAATGACTGCGTAGAGCCAGCTTGGGGCTAGCCATTCAGAGGCTGGATCAGTGTCAGAGCGCCAATGATAATGTGAGGTATTTCTCACTAATTTTCTTTTAGTCAAATTCTCTATATTGGATAGCCAGTAAGGCATCCAAAGATTGTATTTTGAAATTATTGCATAATATACAAACCCTCAATTGTTGCACCGGTTTTCCCACATTGGGTTTTTTCGGGGACATTGTCCAAAAACAATGGTGTCAATTGTGTGTGTGTTATTTCTTTCTTGCTCAGTACTTGTTTCCGCATATTTATTTATGTTGTGAACGCTGCAATTGTATTTATTTCGATGTTTACAGTGTAACACAGTAAATAACTTGTATGAGAATTAACAAGTAGGAGAAATAACATCAGATTGATGCAGTAGGGATTAGGGATTACGAATTTTCACTCATACAATATCCTCCTTGGTCATCTTAGTAGCCCTTAGTTCATTTTTTAGGCTTGCCACTTTTCCAATATTCTTGATGGTAAACAGTTTTGACAAGGCTTCATACATTTCTTGGGCATGATCAATGTTTGCTATGAAGTGGACAAGGTTGTCTTGTATGCCTTCAACCATCAAATTCATAGCCACTAATTCCAATTCTCTGAATTTTACCTTATCAGCATCACTTGATTCTTCTGTGGGCTTCTTCACTTTTCCCTTTACCAAGTCTACCATGCATTCCGGCAACCTTTCATAGGAGGAGATTCCTTTTCCCTTTGAGCATGCTTCTTCAGAGAGAAGTAGTGATTCATGTTACCTGCAACCATACGACATGACATTATATTATTAAATACAAGCATACATACCTCAATTACCTTTAGGTCATCTAGGCTTCTTTCAGCAGCTTCCTTGATTGAAAAGATCTTCAACCCTTTGATCTGCTTCACCTCTTATGTCATCATACCATCATTCCAAGAACTCCACAAGTTAGAGTTCCTGATGAAACACTAGCTTCCTTTCTAGATCAGTGAACCCTTCGATTCCATCAAAGAATCTTAAGGATCTTGCATATCCTTATTTGGCAGATGTTTCCTTCTTGACTTGATGTATGATGAGCCTTATCCTAGATGACTTTTTCCTTTCCTTGAGTAATGAGGTTTCCAAGAGCTATATCCTTCATGGATTTTGTTTTGTTTGTCTTTCATGATTCCCTATGGTGATGTCACGAGCTCTTGTTTCTAATGCTTCCATGATGCCATGATGCATCTTATTATAGCCATATCCTATAAAAGATTTAGGAGCTATGACAAGACCTTTTGTGAGGGAGACTATCTCAATCACATAACCTAGACATTAACAACAAACCCTGAAACGTTAGGGTTTCATACATCAAGAGATTTGGATTTCATTATATGTTCTACACTTTATCAACAAACCCTAAGTAGACTAGGGTTTCATCATTAATGTCAACATACCCTAAGCATCAAAAGGCTAGGGTTTTTCTTTGCAACAAACCCTAACGATTAGGGTTTTATCAAAGTGAACAAAAGATAAAGAGTATGACAAGGGTTGATTAATCATCTTAACAAATAAGAATCATTCCATAGCACAACTTAACAGAGTTAGTAATGTTAGACAAAAATGATCATACCTTTTGATGCACATCTTTATACATACCTAGAGTTGCTTCTTTCACAAACCTTGTAGGGCTACCTTTTGACGGGCTCCTTTTGTAGCAAGGCTTCTATCATGACTCAAGTCTTTGAGAGTCTCCCTCTTTATCTTAACATAATCCTTTTTCTTTTATCTGTAAAATCTTTAGAATATACCTTTCAAGGAAACTATAGGAAAAGGATTATATTTGAGCAACAATAATAAAGCTAAATATATTAAAATACTTATCCTTTTGTGAGGAGGAAGCTTCTTTTGAAGGGTTTCCTTTTGTATAAGATCAATATTTCTCCATGTACCTACAACATTTATTTGACAAGCACCACCCAAAAAAATATACAAGTACAATACTAGGGATTTTATAGACTCTTTAGGAAGGTAGAAAGTCCTAGGGTTTTTTGATCCAAACCCTAAGATTCTAGAAGTTGTTTTTCAAAACATCAAATTTGGGTTTATATTATCCTAACAAGGATTTCCCATTCTAATTATAAACCCAAAACTAGGCTTTTTATGAGGTAACAATATAGAAAGGGATTAGGGTTTCTCAACTAGGGTTTTCAACAACTTTCAACATTACTAACCCTAGAACCAAAGGAAATTTCAAAAATTTTAATCTAATAAGGTTTAGACAATCAATGGGTGAAAACAAATATACTTAGCTCAAGGAATTCTTACCTTGGTCCTCCGCAATAACAATAAGTCTATTGCACTAGATTCTTCAAGGTGCCAGGAATATTTCAATGATGTCGAGGTTAAGAGCTCCTTAGATTACTGTGGTGGCAACTGTCATATTGATCTGAATGTATCACTGTTGTATGGTCGATTTGTAGTTATATATCACAGTCTCAACTTAGCCATACGTTGATGTAATACTATCCAAATATATTGTTGCTAATATATTGATGTTACCCATGCAAGTTAAGTTCTAAGATGACTGTCATATTCAAGTCATGTTTATAAATCAAAGTTTCTTCTTGTTCTTCTAGGTCATCTTTAATGTTATTGTTGAAGTTCATCCTTCTTATATATATAAATACACAGGTGATTGTAGCTTCCTTTTATGGTGTTTGTGGTTCCTTTTATGGTGACTATAGCTCCAGAACAAGCATACAATGCCTCTCAATAGATTGATCTTGACAAGTAAACTTTTGCTTGATATGGGAACTTCTTCTAGTCCACAAAGTATATTTAGTCTTGTGATTCGGTTACCTCTACAACAGAACTTTCATCCTTTTTCAGACCTTTAATTTTATGCATAGAGGTTCGATCCTTTTTACTAGGGACTCAGCATGGTCTAGGCTTGTAATCTAGACTATCGATCCTTCAAAAAGATGCTTCTTGGCTCTTTTAATTTTCTTGTCCTTAATACCCAGGTATGTCGCCTCAGTTGCCCATAATTTTGTTTTTAGACTTGACACTCCTTCTAAATAGTTTGGCTTTAGAATTAATGCAAATAGTCCCTTTCTTCTCCATACATTTGTGACCTTCAAGCTGCCTTTTTATACCCTTGTCCTTAGCTCTGATACCATGTTGAGAAATCGTTAAGGCAACATGGTGAGGATTTTATTAATTTGATTTCTCTTTATTTGACACTTTCTTGTGATGTTTCCAATCAATTCTTCTTTGTAGTTATTATATTCTTATCATCAAGACAAATGCCAAACAATGAAGATCAAAAACACAACAAGGAACACAAGATGTAGGCACTCAACCAGGGCAAAACCCCTCTCTTAGGGGCAAACCCAGAAATTCTTCTTTTCTTCTTTAGAATCAAATCAAATGAGACAACCTAGACCCTTTGACCAAGACATAGACTTCCTTCCACCCATCAAATCAGCGTCCCATGTACACAAGTTAACCTTCAGTCAAATTCTTCATAATTCAACACAAGTCAGACCTTCAATATAGGCCACACACTTTATTGTGATGTTTCTTATCAATTATTCTTTGTAGTTATTATATTATTATCATCAAAACAAATGCCAAACAATGAAGATCAAAAACACAACAAGGAACACAAGATGTAGGCACTCAACCAGGGCAAAACCCCTCTCTTAGGGGCAAACCCAGAAATTCTTCTTCTCTTCTTTAGAATCAAATCAAATGAGACAACCTAGTCCCTTTGACCAAGACATAGGCTTCCTTCCACCCATCAAATCAATGTCCCATGTACACAAGTTAACCTTCAGTCAAATTCTTCATAATTCAACATAAGTCAGACCTTCAATATAGGCCAACAAAAGTTTCGGCCCTCTCTGCAATTCTGATTTTCGAGCCTGCAATTTTCCTCAACGTTATTTACACGTGTGGCAATAAAATAGAGAATTTTGGCCTTCTTCTTGCTAGATAAAAGTATTCATCTTCCTTGCTAGTCTTGTCTCTTCCTTTATTAGCCTTCGCACTTTCTTTTCTTCTCTTGATAGCTGCAAATCGAATGGATGCCCAAACATGTCGAGTAGCAGTTCTATTTATAGTGGTTTGAGGGTCCTCTATGAGGCCAACATGGTGGGAGAGGAGGTTGACCTGATGGAGGAGACTTGTCTTACAATATTGACTCTTTTACAATTTTATTTCTTGATATACAAAGCCCAAGAAGGGTCTTATAACATAATGACATGGACAATAACTTAAGACTGAACTCTAGAAGCCTTCAATGGAGGCTTAACCTAGAAACAAAATACATAGAGCATGAAACCCATGCTCATAAAATAAATGTTCCTTTTTCTTTCTTTTTACAAATACATTACATCATGACTCAAGTACAATTATGAAGACCGACACTAGTTACATTTCTCAATAGAAAAGACCATCTTTTCCCTTGGAAGACTTTAATTTGGTCAAGGAAAAATATTATTTTTAAAGGAAAACCCACAAGTACACAAAATTACAAGTTGTCCTGGAAAGGGAAAAGCCACCTAAGCCACCTCTAAAATCACATATAAATACAAGTCAAGGAAACCTCTTTTGGACATCATCTCACACATCTTCTTCTTCTCTTTGGAGGTTCATACTAGACTGAAAATTGCAGGTCTCTTTCAAAAGTGTGAGGAGAGAGGAAATTTTTTATTGGGAAAAAACTGTCTTTGACCAGCATTGACTTTTTGGTGATTGGGAGTGGCTTGACTTGAATTTTTGGATCTGTTTTTGGAGGTCGCATTCTTTAGCACAAAGATCGATATTTTCTGGGCACTCTGACTTCTGTTGACCGCAAAATTTAACCGCAGAGAAACTGAAGTTTGACGTGAACTTTCTCTCTCCTTTCACTGAGATTTTGCTGACTATTTTTTATGGGTTTGACAGTTTGATGCTGCCTTGACCGAGTTGTTTGGAGTGTTTGACCATTGACTTGAGGTTTGGTTAAGGCATCTTTGACTGTTGTTGACTTTTGACAGAATTGCAAACTTTGACTTATTGACCAGATTTGACTTTGAGGTTCATCTATTGGATATTGGTTGGTTGATCTCTTGGATGTGAAAATCTGAACTTGAAATTCTACTGCATTATCTGATGTTATTTATTCTACTTATTATTCAGAAATAAGTTATTTGCATAAATCTCCTCAGCAAATATCGAAATAAATTCAAATGCAGACTTCACCATATAATTACTGAGCAAACCAATAAGGAAAATACTAGCACACGAATGATAGATATTTTCGACAATTGTCCCCAGAAAAACCCAATGTGGGAAAACCGGTGCCGCGGACGAGGGTTTCTATTATTCAACAGAATCTTCTTGTACAATTTACAATCAGTAGTCACAAAGATAAATTCCCTATGAAAACACTGGAGAAATTCCTCACAAAATAATCAGATGAGAAACGACCCCGGAAGGACCCTCCTGAGCCTCCTGCGCCATCACTGTGTTGGCTCTGTGTGGGGACTATGCAGAACTGCATCACCCTTCTACGTTGCTCCCTCCTAGCCTCTGCGATGTATCTTCCTAGAGATGCGTCACCTGCTCCTACACCCCAGATTGTTGTTGAACCCTCTCTGCCTGTCCTCCACATGCTACTCTCCCTCTGAGTCGATTTTCTCTTGCCGAACTTCGACCTCTGAGAAAATCGATTAACTAGGGCAACTGAGTATCTGCACTCGTGTGTTTTCCAAATAACCCTGGAGTCTTCTTTTATAATCTTCTCGTTGAGATATCAACGACCGAGATTAGATCTCTAATCAATGGCTAAGATCATAACTTGACTTGATCCGTGTTTTCAAGAAGATTCACACTATGTTATATTTATGCCCTTTAATTATTTAATTTCCCTAAGTTTAGACTTAGGGTCACCATTACAATAATTAATTATATTTATATAACATATTTTGAGTGGAATTTCCACAAACGATTTCTGGGTACTTTTTGGAATACGTGTGTCTAAGCCTCTTCACAAAATTTGAGAGTTAGAGCACTTCCGATGTTACCAAAAATCAACACTCCCTATTTGCAAGGAAAGTGGTCGAACAATATGCCTGCTGCATACTTTTCTAATCCTAAAGCATCCTCTATGTTGTTGACATCTGACAACCTGTCCATCAACATTGGCTGCTACTATATTGTTGCCCATGACATTGCTACTACCACTGTTGCATTCGTAATACAGCTCCCTCTTAAGTGTTGCTTCATCCATTACTGAAACGGATTCTCAATCATCCCCATATTTTCCTTGAAATAAACAAACTTTGTTCTCCCTAGGGCCTTGGTGAGAATGTCTGCTACCTGTTCTCCTTTAGGAATGTATTGCAACTATACTGCTCCCTGCTGAACACAGACTCTGATAAAATGACACCTGATTTCGATGTGTTTCAACCAATCATGAAAAAATGGATTCTCAGAGAGCTTGATGCAACTCTGATTATCACATAGAATATTGGTCGCCTCCATCTTCCTTCTGAATAAATTCACTAGCGGTTTTCTAAGCCATATAGCCTCACACGAAGTTGTGCTAGCTGCCATATACTCTGCTTCAGTTGTGCTCAGTGCTACGGACTTCTGCTTCTTACTGCACCAGGAAGTCATACCTGATCCAATGTTGAAGCATTACCATCTGGTACTTTTCCGATCCACCAAACTTCCTGCCCAATCTGCATTAGTGAATCCACGCAGAACGATGTCATCGCCTTGGGTGTATTTTAATCCATATGCCACTATTCCTCACATATATCAGAGAACATGCCCAGTGTGCCCTCTTTGTTTCTACCATGAGCTGACTGGGGGAATTAACAGTGTAGCAAATGTCTGGCCTGGTGTTGACCAAATACATGAGAGATCCTATGAGTTGTCTGTACAAGGTGGGTTCCACTTCTTTATCTTCAAATGCATCAATTTTCTTCCAATTGGTGATCATTGGAATAGCCATGGGTCTACAATCCTGCGTTCTAAATCTCTTTAGAATCTTTGTAGCGTATCTTCCTTGCCCAAGGAAGATTTCTCCCTTCTGCTGCCAAACTTCCAATCCCAAAAAATAGTGCATCAGCCCTAAATCCTCCATGTCGAATTCCTCGGCCAGGTTCCTCTTGCAGTCTTTGATGAGCCTACATAATTCTGTCAAAAATAAATCATCTACATACAATACCAAAATCAGTGGCTCATTCTCTACTGTGAGATAGTAGAGATTGGGATCAATGTCACTCTTGACAAATCCCATCTGCTGCAAGTAACCATCAATTCGACCATACCATGCTCTCAGTGCCTGTTTGAGTCTATACAAGGCTTTCTTTAGTCTACATACATGATTTTCTTCTCATGCATCTCAAAGCCTTTTGGATGTTCGATATAAACCTCTTCTTCTATCACACCGTTCAAGAATGCAGTCTTGACGTCCATTTGGTGAATCTCCCATCCCATCTGCGCTACAAGGGATATAATGGATCTGATAGAGGTATATCTAGCTATAGGGGTGAAGGTTTCTTCGTAGTATATTCCTTCTTTCTGAGCATACCCCTTAGCCATGAACCTAGCCTTGTACTTCTTTACGCTGCCATCTACAGCATAATTAATCTTGTAGA
Organism: Pinus albicaulis; assembly: GCA_034641835.2. Lineage (NCBI taxonomy): Eukaryota > Viridiplantae > Streptophyta > Pinopsida > Pinales > Pinaceae > Pinus > Pinus albicaulis. The sequence continues at coordinate 7,857 of JAXQQM020083135.1, read as the reverse complement.
TCCACCTAGAACCTACAACTGACATGTCCTGTGGTCTAGCTACGACTTCCCAGACATCATTGGTCATTTTAGAGTTGTACTCCTCTACCATAGCATCCACCCAAACTTGGTGCTAAATTGCTTCCTGAAGGCTAGAGGGTTCATCAACCTATGCTACCAATGCTTGGTATCTATCAGGCTGTCTACGCTACCTTTTCTAGGTTTTAGGAGCTCCAACAAACTCTTCTGCGTCCCTCTGTGTATGTCATGCCTCTCTGTTGATTCTCCTACTGGTAGTGATTGGGCCAGTCATCTCTTCCTCCTGTTGTCCCATCAGCTGCGAGCTATCTAGATTTTCTTCTCTCAAAGAAATACTAGTACTAGTCACAGTGCTAGAACTTGATGGTTGTCCATCTGCTGGATCCTCTCCTAGCTGCCGCTAGACAAGAGGCACATCCTCAGACTGTTCTTCGGTAGGCATTTCACGGGAATTTCTGAAGGCTCGATCCCCCATGAATTTCACATCCCTCCTCACTACTACTTTCTTGTTACCTGGAATGCAGATTCTGTATGTCTTGGATGTCTCGTTATATCCCATGAGATACCCTTTCTCAGCAGTTTGATCAAGTTTGCTCCATTTCTCATCTGGAACATGACAACATGCCACTCCCAAAAATCTTGAGGTGACTTACCTCCGGCTTCACCCCTGTGAATACACCCTTGGGCGTTGTCTTCCCCAATGCTCTATGAGAGGTCCTATTCTGGATATATACAACTGTGTTGCATGCTTCTCCCCACAGAAATCTAGCCATATCTTGGTCATACAACACTGCCTTTGCTGCCCCAACAATAGTCTTGTTCTTCCGTTCTGCAACCCCATTCTTCTCCGGATTGTAAGGAGATGTCCATTCTCTTCTGATGCCTTCCATTGTGCAGAAATATGTGAATTCCTTATCAGTATATTCACCTTCATTATCTGAACGCATAACTCTGATTTTCTTCCCAGTCAGGTTTCTACCAGAGCTTTGAATTCTCTGAACCGATCAAAGACCTCTTCCTTGGTCTTTAAGAAGTAAATCCAAGTCTTTCTGGAATGGTCATCTATGAAAGTGACAAAATATTCACTTCCACCAAGAGCTCTAGTGGACATTGGTCCGCAAATATCTAAGTGTATTAACCCCAATACACTTTTCGCCCTATTATTGCTCCTGGAATATGCTGCTTTAGCTTATTTTCCGAAAACACACCTCTGCACACGTCATCATGTTTGGTACTAAGAACTGGAACTCCTGTAACTGTTTCTCTAAGCATTCTCTGAGTTCCATGGTGTAGATGCCCCATTCGTTTGGGCCATAGTTCATTCAGATCTGATTCGCCGCTTTGATTGCTGCCTATCAGTGCCATTGGAGATTCGAGCTGCAAATTGTATAATTTGTTGCATTGAGTTCCAATCTGAGCTTTCTTCCAACTTGGATGCTTGACATAGACTTTTCTCCCGATGAAGTATATGTGTTAAATTTGGACAACTAGGTCCAAACTCCATGTTGTAATGCTCAGATTAAGAAGCTAATATTTTTGTTGGAATCCTCTTTCAGAGAGATGTAAAATCCATATATAATATGTCTTAATCCGATGAGCAGAACATATATTTTGAATTTATTTTCCACATGTGCAAGGTCGGCCAGTTGTTGTAATGCTCAGATTAAGAAGCTAATATTTTTGTTGGAATCCTCTTTCAGAGAGATGTAAAATCCATATATAATATGTCTTAATCCGATGAGCAGAACATATATTTTGAATTTATTTTCCACATGTGCAAGGTCGGCCAGTTTTGTAATGTAGGCTCACATGCCCAACAGATGTGTCACACACCCTCATTGATCGATATAAGTACAGGAAAAGTTGGAGAGAATTTAATCATCATCACAACTCACATCTTCCTCTCTCATCAAATAGTACGAGCTACCTAAAGGACGAGTTTCAGCCACACGTGTAAAGGAGAGAGAGGACAGACCGTACGGCCAAGCTGAAGTACGATTTTCTGCTGCTAGGGTTTCGCAGAAAGTTTGACCAGCGTTGACTTTGGTCAACGCATGGTCCAATCAAGCTGAAAACTTGTGGAAGGTTCGATTTTTGAAGGCCGTACTACCTGGCACAAAAATCGAGGTCAAAGGGTTGACCGTTTTGCTGCTGCGTTGACTTTTAGCTTGCTGCCCTGCGTTGACTTTTCAGGACAGCGTTGACTTTTGTGGAGTTGACTTGGGTTGACTCATTTGCTGATTGGAGGGCTGTTGTGACACATGCTGGGCTGGCTGACCAAAGGAGACTTTGCTGGTTGAAGCATCCTGTTGACTGCCGAAACGAACACACACATTTTTCCTGTTTCTGATTTGTCTTCTGTAAGATCTGCTTATATGTTCTATCTGCATTTTGCTTAACTACTTGTATGATTCCTGTGAGAAAAGTGAAATTGCTCCTAGCATAGAACATCTACAAAACTTTACATGGTATCAGAGGTGAGGTGAAGACAAACTCTATCTATAGCAATCATCATCGAAGGAAATGGGTTCCACTAGTCTTGAATTCAAGGAGAATGACAAGCTGACTGGAAGTGATGACTTCCATGCCTGGAAGATGATATTAGATCTCAAATTGGAAGATCATGATCTCTTGGATCATGTGACGGGGAAGATTCAAGAACCTCCATCCAATGCCTCTGCAGCTGTTAGAAACAAGTATAAGAAGGGAGAAATCAGAGCAAAGATGTTGATCAGGGAATCCATAAATAAGAGTCTGGTTGCCTACATATCTGAACTAGGCACATCCAAGGAGATGTATGACAAATTGATACTTATGTTCCAAGTAAACAATGTGAACCAAGTGCTATTCCTCAAGAACAAGTTGAAGAATATGAAGAAGGGCAGAGACGAGTCTATTCAAACTTTCTTTATGAAGTTGACCGAAACCAGGAACAATCTGCTAGCTATTGGGGAGACAATAGCTGATCGTGAGATGGTTCTCCCCGCACTTGGAGGACTTCCATATGAATGGCAAGTATTCACAACTACCATTCTCAACAATAATACCATTCCTAACTTTGATGAGCTTCTGTCTAGATGTATGCAAGAAGAAACGAGGATGAAGGAATTCGATAATGAAAGAAATGCTGCCTATGGTGCTCATTCCCGAAAGAAGAACTCTGGTGGTTCTAAGGACAAAGGAAGGACAAAGACTCAAGAGAAGAAGGGTAAATGTTTCACCTGCCATAGGCCTGGTCACTATGCTAGAGAATGCCCCTTCAAGAAGGATTCTCCCGATAGTGATGATAACAACAACAACCGAAGGAATGGGAATCGAAGAAATGACAAATCCAAAGGAAAAAGGAAGGCTCACTTTGGTGGAAACAATCAACCTTCTAAAAGGTCTAGAAATACCAGGTATGAGGAGTCTAATGTTGTTGATAAAAGAAATGAGTATATTCTTGTATCTGCTCTCTCAGCTGCATCTCCGCCCGACACTATGGATGTCTGGCTAATCGATAGTGGTGCCTCAAGACACATCACAGGATTCAAGGAAGCACTTTCTGACATGGTTGAAAGGGATACTAATCTAGAAATTATCCTTGGGGATAATGCCACTTATCCTGTGAAAGGGACAGGGACTGTGACCCTCCACTTGTCTCAAGGACAAGTCCTACGTTTGCAAGATGTACTCTATGTACCTAAATTGAAAAAGAACCTTGTGTCTGTATCTGCCATGGAAGACAAAGGATTCAATGTAACTTTCTCTGATGGAAAGGTGCTCATGTGGAAGGAGAGCTTCAAGGAAGCTATCTCAATTGGTTTTAGAGTTGGTACACTCTACCAGGTTGGAGGGAGTCCGTTAGGAGCTATGACTTGTGATACTATCCGACAAACCGAACTATGGCACCGAAGATTTGGACACCTTCATTACAAGGCCCTTCCCGAAGCAAGGAAGGTGGTGACAGGGATGCCTGACTTTGGAAATAATCATGAAGGTGTATGTAAGGGCTGTGCCGAAGGAAAGCATACAAGGGGACCTTTCCCCTCAAGTGTCACAAAGACATATGATATTTTGCAACTGGTCCATTCTGATCTATCTGGTATGCTGCCCGTGACATCCCTGGGAGGATGTTCTTACTACATGACATTCACTGATGACTTCTCCCGCAAAACCTGGATATACTTCTTGAAGAAGAAGGATGAGGCTTTCATGTGGTTCCGTACCTTCAAAGCCTTGGTGGAAAATATGACAGGAAAGAAGATCAAGATTTTGAGGATCGACAATGGCACTGAATATGAGTCAAATGAGTTCAAGGACTTTTGCAGAGAAGCTGGCATTAAGAGGGAGACTACTACTGCCTATACTCCTGAGCAGAATGGTGTTGCTGAATGCAAGAACAGGACTATTGTGGAAGCTGCCCGTGCCATGCTATGTGACCAGGGTCTACCGAAGTTTCTGTGGGGAGAAGCTGCAAATACTGTTGTGTACATTCAAAACCGATGCCCTCATTCCGCTTTGGACTCCAAAACTCCCGAAGAGGTTTTCTCTGGTAAGAAACCTGATGTCTCACATTTTAGAATTTTGGGATGTCCTGTCTATTTTCATGTGCCGAAAGAAAAGAGAAGTAAGCTGGATGCTACTGGGAAGAAAGGAATGTTTGTGGGCTACAGTGAGACTTCTAAGGCATATAGAGTCTATGTACCTGGTCAAAGGGAAGTAGAAATAAGCCATGATGTCACTTTTGACGAAGATGCTTCTCTGAAGAAAGTAGTAGATCTTCCTAGATCTGAAGAAAATCATGAAGAAAGACCTGGAAATCTGGAAGAACCCCAGGATGAGACTATGCCTGATATTGAAGGGCCAATGGACCCTATTGATCGAACCCCTTCACTAGGAAAGAGACCATCATGGCTCAGGGACACCCTCGAAGATGCTGAGGGTCATGCTGCCCCAAGGGGGACATTCCGAGAAAGCAAGAAGGCGTGTAGATACCAAGGGTATCTAGCTGCCATGAGTACTATTGTACAATCTGAACCTGGATCTTTTGAGGAAGCCGTAAAGCATCAAGTTTGGAAGGATGCTATGCACGAAGAATATGAGTCCATAATGAAGAATGATGTATGGGATGTGGTCCCGAGACCGAAGGACAAATCTGTTGTCACCGCGAAATGGCTCTACAAGATCAAACATGGATCTGATGGGAGTGCTGAAAAGTTCAAGGCAAGGTTTGTTGCACGTGGCTTCTCTCAAAAGGAAGGAATTGACTATGATGACATATTTGCACCTGTGGCACGATATACCACCATTCGATCAATCATAACCCTTGCTGCTACGCAAGGATGGAGTCTTCATCAGATGGATGTCAAGACCGCTTTTCTGCATGGTGCAATAAAGGAAGAGGTGTATGTGGAACAACCTCTGGGATTTGAAGTTCGGGATCGAGACACTCATGTCTGCAGGTTGAAGAAAGCCCTCTATGGGTTAAAGCAAGCACCCAGAGCTTGGTACGAGAGGATGGATAGTTACTTGATGAAGCTGGGCTTCACTCGAAGTAATGCTGATCCGAACCTTTACTTCAAGGTTGTGAAAGAGAAGCCTCTCATTCTAGTACTATATGTGGATGACCTCTTCTTGACAGGTGATGACCCTCTCATTCATCAATGTAAGAGGGAGCTTGCTGCTGAGTTCGAGATGAAAGACCTAGGACTGATGCACTATTTCCTAGGCCTGGAGGTCTGGCAGAGACCTGGAGAGATTTTCCTTTCTCGAGGAAAATACATTGTGAAACTTCTGGAAAGATTTGGTATGGTGGACTGCAAGACCGTGTCAACACCAATGGAACTCAACTTTAAGAAGTTGAGTGGTAATCTTTATGAGCATATCTTAGCCAATCCTCTTAGTGTCGTCAACTCACAGGAGCTTTGATGTTCTTAGTGAACACACAGTCAGGACATATGTTTTCACGATGAGAATGCTGGAGTCAAGCAGTTGGTTGAGCCTCATCATTTTCACTAGTTTATTACTAAGAATCTTTTGAGATATCTTCGGGGCACGATAAACCATGAAATTTGAATACTGCCAAGGAAGTGCTGATATAGTGGATATCTTGATGCGTTTGTTTGGCAGTGTGGTGGATGTGAAACTGTCTGGATCTTCCTTCAATCTTGAATTCTGCTTCGATCTCACTGGATGACGGAAACGATCGTGCTGAGCACCGCTGAGGCCGAATACATTGCAGCAAGTATGGCCTGTTGTGAAGCGGTTTGGTTGCGAAAGCTCTTTAGTGAGCTGTTTGGACATGTGCTAGATACCACTGTGATACTCTGTGATAACCAGAGTGGGATTCGTATGACTGAGAATCCTGTGTTCCACGACAGATCCAAGCATATTGATATCAGGTACCACTTTATCCGGGATATGGTACAGCGAGGCGCCGTAAGGCTCGATCATATAGGAACTGATGAGCAGGTCGCGGATATTCTCACTAAGCCCCTGGGGAAGGTCAAGTTCCTAACCTTCCGTGAGAGTCTTGGTGTCGTGGAACGACCCTATGATGTGGGTCTTGTTGGACGATGAGCTTTGGGAGCTCTGGGGGGCTTTGGGGATAGCTTCTCGGAGCTATAAGCACTCATAATGCTTCTGCCCCACCCTTGTGATTATTGAGCTGGTTCGCCTCTCATTTATCTGTGCCCCGTATGCATCCTACCCATTGAGTTCAGGGCTCATGGGAAGTACCTCTCATTTGGCAAATGAGGTGGGAAAAGCTAGAGACTATTAGCAAAGACTGATGGACGCATCAGAGATTGCCGTACTCTCTATCTAGGATGGCACGGTCCAACCACTTGATCTGGGATCAAGGTTTGTGAGGTCTGGGACCTCTGGACTGATTATGTCAGTCAGGGGGATGATGTCTTTGTGACTGACCCACTTCTGTTCTGAAATAAAGAAGCCAGCAAAGCAAGTTTCGGCGGGATGACGCACGATGTTGATTGCACTAATGGATGGAGTTCTCCCTAGTTGAGAGGGAGTGTTAAATTTGGACAACTAGGTCCAAACTCCATGTTGTAATGCTGAGATTAAGAAGCTAATATTTTTGTTGGAATCCTCTTTCAGAGAGGTGTAAAATCCATATATAATATGTCTTAATCCGATGAGCAGAACATATATTTTGAATTTATTTTCCACATGTGCAAGGTCGGCCAGTTTTGTAATGTAGGCTCACATGCCCAATAGATGTGTCACACACCCTCAATGATGGATATAAATACAGGAAAAGTTGAAGAGCATTTCATCATCACAACACAACTCACATCTTCCTCTCTCATCTAAAATAGTACGAGCTACCTGGAGGACGAATTTCAGCCACACGTGGGAAGGAGAGAGAGGACAGACCGTACGGCTGAGCTGAAGTACGATTTTCTGCTGCTAGGGTTTCGCAGAAAGTTTGACCAGCGTTGACTTTGGTCAACGCATGGTTCAAACAAGCTGAAAACTTGTGGAAGGTTCGATTTTTTGAAGGCTGCTACACTTCAAATCGAGGTCAAAGGGTTGAGCGTTTTGCTGCTGCGTTGACTTTTAGCTTGCTGCCCCTGCGTTGACTTTTCATGACAGCGTTGACTTTTGCGGAGTTGACTTGGGTTGACTCATCTACAGATTGGAGGGTTGTTGTGACACATGCTGGGCTGGCTGACCAAAGGAGACTTTGCTGGTTGAAGCATCCTGTTGACCGCCGAAACGAATACACACATTTTTCCTGTTTCTGATTTGTCTTCTGTTAGATCTACTTATATGTTCTATCTGCATTTTGCTTAACTACTTGTATGATTGCTGAAAGAAAAGTGAAATTGCTCCTAG